>CM043018.1:9782330-10003665 GCA_023690525.1 Holotrichia oblita
ACATATCTTTATTTATAACGATGTTTTCTTTTATTATCTCGATATAAAAAAAATGGTAGTTTTTACGAGAAGCTCCTCAATTGATTTCTGTCGTCTTGCCACTTGCTAGAAGTTAGTACCTCCACAAGACAAGAAAAAAACAGAACCAACGTCTTAACGTTCTGCCCCCATTCCATGCTTAATTCTTAATATATCTTGTAATTCAATTTTTTTTGTCTTTTTTCCCTCTCATTAGTGCCCTTTCGATTCTTTCCCTGTTCGATAGGACTCCCTTCATAAAATTGACCACCTTTTTCCAGCTCACTTCATCATGATGTTTAACCACATCAGTACTGGTCACACCTTGGCCTACTTTGGACACAAATTGGTTTCTGCCATCTTCCCACTTGCTATAGGTTAGTGTCACGTGTTTTGGCGAGTTTGTAGGTTTACTATATATACAGCGGTCTTCAAGTGTTGATGGTTTTGACCTTTTAGAACGGAACAGTAACTGTTGCTCTTGGATTATGAATGTTATTGGAGGTATTCAAGTTATGGCCTGTATTCCAGTCGTAGAAATGGTTCGATAGTTACTTCCTATCCTTAACAATGCTCTTTCTTGTGACCTCTCTAGGAGGTCCTTGTACTTTTTCGCTTCCAAGGCGTACATCCTGTTTAAGAAAAAGTATTTTGTTGCACAAAGTAAATCCTAGAACTCTTCCTTGTGCGCTCTTATCAAGCTTCGACTGTTTTTATCGCATTTTTCAATCCCCATCATTTTTTTTTTAATATGAGCAGCAATATATTTTAAAAATTATAACTTTTATAAAAAGAACATCAAAACAATTTATGTAAATATCTAAAGCACTCTATTTTAGTGCCGCATACGTCACATATAGGTTTATAGCTTCTTTCTGATAGCAGTAATGGTCCTCATGAAAACTGCATTTGCAATCTAGTTCAAAATATTATAGTTGCAATAAATTGAGGAATAAAAATCATCATTCGTTTTTGGAAACTGTATAGTAGTGATTAAAAAAAAGTATCAGACCCAGTTAAAGTTTCCTTAACAATTATAAACGTAATGTAACGCAATCTAAACAAGCTCAAGTTTAAAAGCAGCAAAGAACAGCAAGAAGATGATAAAAATTTCATTAAACTTTTGAAAATTTGTCCGAAATTAAGTTGATATCATCAAAAAAGAATTCTTAACAAAACAGATGTTTCAATAATTATTATATGTATATAGATAAAATTTCTCATATTAAATTTCAAGAGACACGAACTAATCTAGTTCACGAGTAGAATATAATTTTATGTTTAAAATATTCCGAGATTCGAATTTAATTTGCGAACCTCCTCATTCTGCAATAACGTAGGTACCTATATCGAGTTACATTCATATTTATGAGGTATCAATTAGCTTTATTTATTCGATACTCGGTTAATATTTCAGTCATTTGAAAACGTATCTTTGCTTTTGCGAAATAAGATACTTTTTTTCCACATAATTTGAAGTTGTACTAATTGAGTGCTGAGTATGAGAGGGAAAAATGTAATTGAGGGAAATTCGCGTGCCTTCCTCGATGTTCTCCGTTACATTTCAGGTGTTAATTAGAGGTTAGGTATTCTAATAATTTTTGATAATATCTTTTGTTACTTATAATAATTTGACAGCTATAAGAAATGTTCGAAAATTATTTTAGTTTGTTGCAGGTAATTCTAACTTCAACGTTTATTTCTACCATCTTCTTATAGTTCTAATTAGCTGTCAGATTTATAAACCGTAAAAATATGTACATTTATACATACTTGTATAACTATATACTTGCCATTCATGGCATTGTTACTAACGCCTTGTAGAGTACGACATTGTTCTCTAAATATAGGTCTAACCCAAAATCTACGTTTTTTATTTATTTATTAATATTTTATCCATTATTAAATCCTATACGTAGCCAGTAACCTATTACACCTACTCAAATAAGAAATGACAGAAGGTAGTTGTCATAACCAGTCATAACATCATTCATGTCATAATTCAATCAAAATACGAAATTACAGATCATTTACGGATGGCAACATATGGCGAACAGACATTTACGTACACGTAAAACCTGAATGACGTCATGCTGGTTCATAATTTGACAGCTGTCAAAGTTTTATAATTATCTGACAGGTCTCAGGAATCAAAACTGTAAACAAACAACTGTTAGAGTTTAACAACTATTATAAAGATTAGCGACAGTTGTAACTGTCAAAAATGTACCAAATAGCTGTTTTCATAGATTGATAGCTATAACTATAGATGGCGGATTTGAAAATTGTAAAAAACATTCCCAAAAAAAAATATAATTGCAGCTCTTAAAAATGTAACAATTAAATATTGCTAAATCTTAACTAGTTAGAGTAGGATGTGAAGTATGAGGTGTCACAGTTATAACTGTCTTAAGCTGCAGTTGCACAGCTGATTGTGGGAAATGCCTCTGCTAAAATTGTGTGTAATTTGTTATTTGACAGTTGTCATCAAAACTGAAGGCGCTGATTTACATCTCATAACCTAAAGAAGTTAGAGATCGTCAGGATGCTGGCTGGAGTCCCCTGGTTTGTTAGGAACGAACAACTTCGAACGGACTTGAATATTTTATCCCTCCTGTCAACCTCGGACAGTAAGATTCCACGGCGCTCCACCACAGGTGCCAATTCTCTGGTCACACATCTCGTGGAACTTGACCCAGATGGACCGCCACCCAAAGTGAAGATTAATCGAGTGCTGAGCGTTGCTGATCCACTGTTGAGGACCACGACACCTTTAGAGATGTTGAACTCCGGGGAAGACGGATTCCATCTACTCAATTAACATCAAGGGCAGGGGGAGGGGGAGCTTGGAGGAGATTATGGGGGCTTAGGAACGTCGCGTTCAACCCTGGAAGGGAGATGTCTACAACATATTATCAAAACGTGTCTTCAGTTTAGAAAAGTCTTGGCAAAGTGGGTGCTCAAGTCTAATGAGCAAAAGAAGTTGATGGTGTTCAATCGATTTTAGTGATAGTGATCTTTATTAGTCAACAACAACAACAACAACAACAACAATATATGTGTATGTGTGACACGTCAAAGAGATAATAAAACACAAAATAAAAAGCTTATAAAACTCATGTACAAGTTACACAGTTGTCTAACGAGACTTATTACAAACAAATATACAGGGTGCGGCAAAACAAAACAAAGTTTTGAAGAGCTATTAACAAAAATTGACACAACTTACGAAACAGTGGTTTATTCTGCTTGAGTCAGTACTACACCCCATTTTTTCACTTGTTTTAAAGATCACATCAGCAAGATGTGATCTTTAATCTCCAGAAGCGATTTCTGAAGTTTTCAACTGCGTTCTGGCACATATCGATCGGAATGGCGGCAATTTCCTCTGTAATATGGATCCTCTGTTCTTCTAAATTGTGAGGACGATGCTTAAAAACCTTTTCCTTGAGGTAGCCCGACAGGAAAAAATCGCAAATGCTCAAATCCGGTGGTTTCACATTTTAACAATACGTTGGATCATGATGGACGGTTTGAATGTTAAACCCAGCTTCATTTGACAATTGAGTGTCAAACTACCTCGTATAGGAAGTCTTCAACATTAAAGTAGCCCACGTCTGATGCAAAATCAGTAGACGCAGCAAAATCTGACAAGCAAAGAACCAAAAACGATAAATTTGGCAACCTTTTATCCTTAAATGTCAAAGTTGTGGCAGAACCGGAGGTGGTGATCATCGAGTTCGATCATAATTGACATTTAAATGTCAAACTTGAGGGCGGTGGTTATTTTTAACGTCACAACCAGCAGACGTAGCAAAATCTGACAAGTAAAGAACCAGAAACGTTAAATTTGACAACCTTTTATCCTTAAATGTCAAAGTTGTGGCAGTACCGGAGGTGGTGATCGTCGAGTTTGATCATACTTTACATATGGAGGTCAATCTCGAAGGCGGTGGTTATTTTTAACGTCAAAACCGGCCATATTGAACGTTCTAAATGTTGGACTCGACCATATTATGACAACTAGATCAAGTCAAATCAAACTTGAGGTCCGATTAGACGTTTCCAAAACTCTACTGGACCATATTTGACAGTTAGACGTCAAATTCGAACCTGGTGGGCGTTTTTAGCGGCGAATTCGTCCAGTTTTGACATTTATTCAATTTTTAACGTCGTGAAATGTCAAATTTTACATTTACATGTCAAATTCGGCCACCTTAGACAACTTTACCGTCGAAATCGACCAGATTTAACATCGATGGAACTCGATCACGTCTGACGTTTAAACGTCAAACCCCACCGTGTTCAATTGAATGTCTAATATTTTTCCATTTTGAACCTTGAATTCCGTTATAATTGACATTTAAATGTCAAATTCGGCCGTATTGGAAGCTTTTAACAACGAAGCGAGAATTAAAAGCAGACAGGACATTTAAACGTCAATGTCATATTTGACACTCGCGTGTCAGGTTCGCTGATATAGGAGGTTGTTAAGGTGGAACTTGGCAATATTTAAGATTTAAATGCGTTTTCAATGACGTTTAAACGTCAAACTCAGCTGTATTGAAAGCTTGCAACCTTCAAATACGATTAAATGGTAAACACAGCTTTATTAGGACTTACCAACGTTGAATACGACCCAGTTCGGTCATGTTGTTCGCCGGCCACCCTAGGTTGCCCCTCAGAGAGACGAGGCGCGCAGGGAACATCTGCCGCAGTTTTGTCATTGAAATCTGCGCTGTATGGGCCGTAGCCCCGTCTTGTTGGAATCAAATACCCGCAAGGTCTTGTTCTTCAGCCAACCGTGCCAATTCTGGCTCAAAAAATTTTTCGAGCATCGAAACATGTCACCGTTATGGTTGTTGTACGTCCATCCTCCGCAAAAAATGGAAATGGCACACCATACAGTGATTTTCAGGGAGTGGAAAGGTCTCTCGTAAACTCGACCAATAACTGGACTTCATCACTACTGAAGGTCGTTGACCTTGGTGGGATACGGTTTAACATTTCTTGGGCGCGATCAACACGGTTTTGACTCCTGAACCAGCATAATCTTATAGGGATGGAAGACTAAATCTTAAAATGTTAAATGCAGTTGCATGTTTCCGGGCAGAGCGTGATGGTGATTGTTGAATAGCTGCTCTCACTAGAGCCACATTTTCGGGAGTTCTCACTGTATTGGGTCTTCCCATACCCCTAGGACTTTTTGTTGAACGCAGTAACTTCAACGTGTCCATCTTGTGACATACTACTTATTTTAGAAGAGTATGGTGTCGAATGGGATGATTTATTGAATCAATCGATGAGATTTGGGTCTACTACGAATCAACACATGATCAAAATGATGTTCAAAACGATCATGATTGTTGTGTTCTGGAATGAAGATGGGATCGTGCTTGTTGACTACCTCAAATCTCTACGTCGTCAACACAAATTAGTAGCTATTTTGCTTCAAAAAAATCAAGAAAATCGCAAAGAGATATGCTTTAAAATAGAAAGAAAAAGTGATTCGTATATTTAGGGGCCGTAAAATATTGATTATTTTTTGTTAGAAATAAATAATACATGAGTGCGAAAAAAACATTTATTCTGCAATGAAAACATCCATATGTTTACAATAGATGCTGTATATTCTTCTGGAAATATGATGGACAGGATTGAATTTCATACATGACATACCTTGCAAGCGCACGTATATTGTATACTTCGTTGTTACGACTTTCAATAAAATGTATTTCCTCATTGTGTCGGAAAAACCAATAAAGTTTATTTCAATAGCAATTTTTGCGGTTACAGCTTCCCCATTTCTTTCCATGACTGATGGAAAGCATATTGATTTATTTTATCATTTAATACTTCACGCAAGATTTGAATTTTACCGAGAGGAAATTGCTTTTAATAGCTTCTAGCAAGGACATCGTATTTACCGGAAAAACTTATCTCTTGCAGCACTATCGAAGTAAATGTCTCGGAATAAATGCATTTTCCATAAAACTTGATTAATCGATTTTTTAAATAGTCCTATTAAACTAATTAATATTATTAATCGATATTAATATAGATACAACTTCCTATTTTATTCTATGTTATTATCAGAGAAACTTTATTGAATTTAAGAACATATTGACTCCTAGAGATGTCAGCATCCGACGCTTGGCGTCTGAACGAGGTGACGCTTGCGTATTCTGACGCATCCGCATTTCATAAACCTCAATCTACAAGCACCACGTTCACGTCGGTTTTGCGAAATTCTTTTGTATACAAGTTAAAAAACGGTCACATTTTAAAAAAATTTCACCGCCTCTCAAATTGAATGCCTCTTACAAGTTAGAGTTCGCGTTTGCTAACGAAAAAGTCGACGATTCAAAGCTAGAAATTCGTATACAACATTGTAAACAATAAGCTGAATGAATATTAATATAAACAAGATAATGTACGGGTATGAGATTGGGAAATGCGAAGCTGAGAAGAGGATTTTAATAATCATGTCTTGATAATTAGTAAATTTAGTTTAAAATTTTTCGTAAAACATAATGATTTGGATACTATATGCGGTTCATAAATTAAAATTTAAGATAGTGATGTATTTTTGCGAGGAAAAATTAACGTAAAGGTGAAATAATTTTTTTGGGGCATGGACCAGTGCTTTGGTAATATGGTAATATGTTTTGGTATGATTTTGATTTTCCGTCCTGTAACTGGGTAAGTTTAAAAATATTTTTGATATACCACATTTTGTTCTTAACTTCAAAAAGTTACTAAGTTAACCTAAAAAGTATTAGGAAAAAAAAAATTGAATCTTTAGATCACTACTAGAACAAAATCTTCCTGCAATAATTAAACTCAAAAAGTTTTGTCAGCAAAATATTGAAGATTTCCGCTTGGGGTGTCTTAGAAAATTGTCGGCATAAGTTTTCCCGCCTAAAAGATGTATTTTAGTCCTTTTTGCCAGCTTATTGTTCTAGCATCAATGATAATTTTTAAAACTAATTGCCAAAACAATTAAGATGCAATAATGCAATAATATCTCCTTTTCTGAACATCAAGGTGTCAATTTTTCATTATATCTCTTTCTATTCTCTGTATCATCGTATCGTTTTCCTTACTGGATAAAATACAGTTTGTCCTAGGACATAAATTGTTTCTAAAATTACATTATTGTGGGTTAAATGGGACAAAATTATGTGCATGTGAGGTAATGAGACAGGTTTCAAGTAATGCAAACTGATCTTAAGACGTCGTATGAAGATTTTATAACGCTGTTTGTCGTTAGAAATCTTTTGATCAGTGAAACGTCAAGCGCAAACTTATTTCCGTGACAACACTTCAAGAAGACTTCAACGCAATAAACAACGGTCGTGAAAACTTATGTTCAACTATGAGTACCATTTTGTGTACATGTTCATAACATCTACAATAATAAAGTAGTACTCGTTCATTGGTTGGAGTTCTTTCATTTAGAAATTACTGTATTGTATGTCAAATATTGACGTTATTTGTACGTCAAATTTTGACGTTACCTGTATGTCATTTGTACCTCCACGAATGACTCCTTCTGGTTGTGACAAATTGACGTCAGTTTCTAATACTTCCAACGTCTTCTATAACATCATGCCCGTCGTAGGTATCACTAAAATATGACGTCATATTAATATCAAGGGTGGAAGGAAATACGTTCCATATTCATAGGTATATGGCTGTTTTCTTTTTAAGTTTTTCATGGAAGTATTTTTAATTACAAAAATTAATAATAAAAGGAAATCATCGTAGCAACGATCACCTACGATTGAGGTATTAACACATTCTTAACATTAAAAGACTAACAAAAACCTTGAACCGTGACGTGAAACTGTGACGTCTTACAGAGGTACAGAATGACGTATGTACGAAGTCTATAAATTATAGATAATGATAATATCAGTACACAGGAATTAATTCAAGAAGCAAAGCAATTGCAGCATATCACATCAGCAATGAAAGAGAATCGGAGAGATTACAGAAATATGCTTGAGTTAAATTAAAATTAAGCGTATGATTTTACACATGTCACAGATTTTGACAGCCACAATTGAATAAGTCAGAGATATTATAATCTGTAAAAAAATTAACTGTTTTAATAATTTAACAGCTGTCAGAAATTTTTTGGCTATTACGACAGTCAAGTTTACGTAAAATTTTAAAATTTGACAGTTATCAGACGTATATTCAAGGTCACAATGACCGGCAAATTTGAAAAAATGCTGTATTTATGATCCGGTAGTTGTCAGGAGTATTAAACCTGTCAGAATAGTAACGAAATAATTGTTTTGATAGTTTGACGTATTTCAGAAAAATTATAACATCTACAACTATTGAAACTATAAACAAAATCACTAGTTTTGCAATCTGACAGCTGTCAGAAATTTTTTGATTATTACGACACTCAAATTTACGTAAAATTTTACAATTTGACAGCTATCAGACATATTTGGAAGGCCACAATGACCGTAGAATCTGAAAAAATACTATATTTATGATTTGGTAATAGCCAGAAGTATTAAACCCGTCAAAATAGTAAAGAAATAATTGTTTTGAAGGTTTGACATATTTCAGAAAAAATATAACATTTACAACTATTGAAACTATAAAAAAATCACAATTTGTCAGCTGTCAGAAAAATTTTAATAGTTAGAATCGTCAAAATAAGGAAAAAATGACACGTTTATACGTCTTGACAACTGTCAGACATATATAATTACGAAAAATAACAAATTTTACAATTTTGACATACATCTGTCACACAAAGATGCATTTGAAAAGCTCTATGACGTCTACAAGTATTTGTAACTGTTAAAAACGACTATTTTTTATAATTTGACAGCTGTCAAAAATTGTACAATTTGACAGCTATCAAATAGCGTATTTTGAAGGTCACCATGACGGTAGAATCTGAAACAAAAAAACTGTATTTATGATTTGGTAACTGACAGAAGTATTAAACCCGTCAAAATAGTAACAAAATAATTGTTTTGACAGTTTGACATACCTATTTCAGAAAAATGATAACGTTTACAACTATTAAAATTATTATTTTTACAATCTGGCAGTTGTCAGAAAAATTTTAATAGTTACAATCGTCATGTTGACAAATGTCAGACATTTATAATTACGAAAAAGAACACATTTTACAATTTTGACATACAGCTGTCAAACAAAGATGTATTTAAATAGGTCTAATAACGGCAAAACCTGAAATAAATCACTGTATTTATGATTTGGTAGCTGCCAGATATATTAAAGCCGCCGAAATAATTATTTTGGTACTTTGACATATTTAAGGAAAACTATGACGTCTACAAGTACTATTTGTAACTGTCAAAAACGACTATTTTTTATAATTTTAGAGCTGTCAAAAATTGTACAATTTGATAGCTATCAAATGGCGTATTTTGAAGGCCACCATGACGGTAGAATCTGAAAAAAAACTGTATTTGTGATTTGGTAGCTGTCAGAAGTATTAAATTCGTCAAAATAGTAACAAAATAATTGTTTTAACAGTTTGACATATTTCAGAAAAATTCTAACGTTTACAACACTATTGAAACTGAAACAAAAATCACTATTTTTTACAATCTGACGGAATGTCAGAAAAATTTTAATAGTTACAATCGTCAAAAAATACACGTTTATACATTTTGACAATTGTCAGACATTTATAATCATGAAAAATAACAAATTTTACCATTTTCACATACAGCTGTTAAATAAAGCTGTATTTGAATAGCTCTAATAACTGCAAAACCTGAAATAAATCACTGTCTACTACTATTGAAACGGTGAAAAATCTTTCGTAATTTGACAGCTGTCAGAAATATCAATATTGGAAAAAAATACATGTTCTATAATTTCATAGCTGCCAAATATTTTTTATCGTTGCGACAGTCAAAATTATAAAAAAAAAATTGATTTTACGATTTTAAAGCTGTTAGTTAGTTGTCAAAAGATTGAAAACCGTAAAAAACAAACTTTTAACATTTTGACAGCTGTGAAAGTGTGTCAAAAATGTTAAGTGTGACATTGTTCCGTTTAAAAAACTATCAATATTTATTAGTTGCCAAAGCCGCGTCAGTACCTCAAGATTGAGTCGTTAAAAATACACGTTTTTTTCACGTCATGAGTTGGTCACTTTAACATATCTTGGGCTTGAGTTTAAACAAGAAGACATGCATGTCTATTTAAAATAATGAATATTCATCGATACTATTTATGTTATAGATATCATCAAGCAATGGTATCAGATAGACTAGAAAATGTGACACAAACAATATCCAGACTATTAGAAGGCTACGATATTAGATTAAGACCAAATTTCGGAGGTAAATACCGACTTAAATAAATTCCAACTTTTATAATAATAAATTACAGGTGAACCGTTGTATGTTGGTATGGATCTTACAATAGCCAGTTTTGATGCAATTTCCGAAGTGAACATGGTAAGTTTTATTTTAGATTAATTCATTGGAGATACTATAGATAGGTTTTTGTCTTGAAATAAATTAGGTCGAAATGATTAGCGATGGTAAATAGCTTATTTCTACTAGAAGTTGAGGGAATAAAATAAGATGTAAATTTTATTTCTTGAGCCGTTTCAAGAGGGAGAAGTAATTGATTTTACGTAAAAGGCTATCATCCTGTCTCGAACAGCTTTATCACGTTTTCGATTCATTGAACTTGGCCGTTTTAAATCTTCCAGACTAAATAATTCTATTTCGTCTCCTGTATTTTGTTTAATTGAAGATAGAATGCTGAATAATATCTAAGAGATTACGAATTTTCGAAGTTGACATTTATAACAACTCTCACGTAACTTTCCTCAACATAACAGAGAAGTTTAGTTTCGAAAGTATAGTTCAATTTATTTGAAGTGTCTGAAACAAGTTTGTTTCTCAAACTATTGTAGTGGACGTTTTTTATTTTCAAAATATTTACTATTTATCAACAGACAATTTTACTGCGTCACTTGATCCGTAGCGACGTCCGAACGTATCTGATCGCGGAAAAGAAAAAGATAAAAGTGGAAGGACCTGCTAAATATTCAGCAGCACGTCCCATTCCTCTCCGGGGGCATCCGTCGAAATTACGATGGCGTGATGAGGGAAGATGCATACGCCCGATTTGATCGAATCATTAGACGGTCCTCCTTGGATTAATCTGACTTAGCCACTCGCTGCTCCAACGATGTGCGATAAATCTGAAGTATACTCGATCCTTGCAGGAACTCGCGTTTTCCAATTTCCGCGCATAAATTCCGGTGGAATCGCTCCGGTTGATTTTGCATATGGTTCGAGGCCATCCGCGCGATAAATTTAGGGTCATGTAGCGGTCTGTAGTTCTTTTTCTTGTTCTGAATTAATTATATATGCATATATACACACATATGTATAAATAAATATAATAAAAAAAAATTCCGACAACCTTAGGTGAAATAGGAAAATTGGGGTATGGAGCCATTATTAAGTACCTGTATTTAAAGGGGTTAAAAGGTAAACAGATTTACGAAGATATGCTTAATACTCTTCGCGATTAATGTCCTTCAGTTCGACCGTGAAAACGATTTGAAGATGAACACCGATCGGGAAAACCAGTTTCTGTGTCCGTCCTCCAAAGTGCGGATGCAGTTCATGACATGAAAATTGGGAGGCTGAATGGCTCCATCATATAGTTCAAATGAAAAAATCCCCAAATGTCTGAATGTTGACCAGAAGCGTGTAAAGGTGGAAGTATCACGTTCGATCTGTGCTCGGTTTGAAAATGATACAGACTTCTTAAGCCGTATTGTTACTATGGATGAAACTTGTGTACGTTTCTACGACCCAGGAACAAAGCAAGACTCGATAGAATGGACACACTCTGGTTCTCCAAAGCCTAAGAAGTTTCGTGTTCAAAAATCTGCTGGAACAGTTCTTCAGTTTTTTGGGATTGCCATGGAGTAATCATGATTGATTGATAAATGAAGGTGGAACGATAACTGGGAATTATTATTCGACGTTACTGAGCACTCTACCAGGGTGTTGTGTTTTTGAAGATCGTAAATTTTTTTCCAACAGAGAGGTGATAGATGTGGAGACCTGATTTGCAGAGCAAGATAAAAAAAATAAAAGAAAACAAGTCTAGTAAAGAAGACCAAAGCACGACGATTGAATCCTAAATATTGTATTGCGACTCCCGAGTATGGATGAGGAATCTTATGGACTACGGATGCTTTTCTGGATAAGAAATCGGACCTATCCACCGAATAGAGGAATAATAGATCGTCTTGTATACACTGGCGATTGAAAAAATGTAATGTTTTCGTATGCTGAAAAAGAAATGCCATTAAAATTGAGGTTTTAGCACGACAATGACCCGAAGCAAACCACATCATGCTAGAAGCGAGAAAGGTTTTGTTCTTGGTGCTGAATATACATTTCTTTGCAAGAAAAGTACTGCTGACCGATGTTCATGATGAAATATACGAGGACTGGTTCATAAATAAATTGCTTCCAGATATACCGAAGAATTCAATCATTGTTCTTGATACTACTTCGTATCATAGCAGAAAATTTAAAAAGGTTCCAAAAAACAAGATTGATGGATTTGCAAGGAATAAAGCTCTTACCTTAATTCGCTTACCACCATATCATTGTGAACTCAACCCAATCGAGATGGTGTGGGCTCAAATTAAACATCACATTAAAATTCACAATATTACCTTCAAATCTAAAGATATAAAATCATTAATTTCAGAGGTTTATTGAAATGTAACGATAAATAACTGTCATATCGAATATGATATCGAAAGTAATATGTGGATAGTAGACAACTTGCAGGACGATGTTAAAGAGTTCAATGCGTGCATCAATTAATTGTACAACAACAACACTCTACAGTCTCGTACGTACATAGAAAACACACTACACTAGGTAGGATTAAAAATATACAGGGTGTTTCATAATATATGCGCAGGACTTCAGGATGTGATAGCTTGTCCAAAATTAAAATTCATCAACTTACCCTGCACGATTTTCGAGATGCAAATATCTCCGGAACCGTTTATCGTAAAGAAAACAAATATTAAATTAATAATAAATTGTACAGTCAACATAACCACACACACCGCACACACATTCAATAAGAACACAAATTTAATTTGTACAATTTTTTCAACAAACGCTGAAATGTGCGAACGTTTACGGTTTGGAGAGATTTTAAAAAGACAACTTTTGTATCACATTTTATTTTTTTTTAATTATGCAATTATGAAGTTAACGTTTGCTTTTCTTACTTGTTCTAATGTTTTAGTAAAATCAAATTTTTATTTCAAAAAATTGACCATGTTTTTCAACATAAAAGTTGACTTTTCTCGAAAACGGTCAACTTAACCAACAGTACAGTAGTTTTTGTGTAGAAAACATTGGCGGTTCAAATGGGCGCCTCAAAACCGTACTTTTTCCAGTGGCGTAGAAGTTGTGGAGAAAAACAACACTACCCCTTCAAAATCTTCACCAATTATGACTTAAAATTTTTTTTTTGCGCAGTTCTTAGCTTATTATGAGTGCTTACAAAAGCTGTTTTCTTTACGATAAAGCGTTCCGGAGATATTTGCAAAAAACAATTTTTTTAATTAAATTTCACCACCCTGTATCTCGAAAATGGTGCATTTTAGAGGGTAAGTTGATAGAAACTTTTTTCCAAATTTTCAGACAAGCTATCACATCCTGAACTCCTGCGCATATATTATGAAACACCCTGTATAATAACCGCATATCCAATTATACACTAAGATATCGAATCTGATTAATGACTGGAATTTGAATGTTATTCAATTTAGGGAGAAAAGGGAGACATATTGATTGAGTTCTCTTTGAAAAAAAAATTATTAACGAGGATTTTTCTGCATTAACTGATAATTTCCACTTTTCAGAATATCCTTGAAGGAAATAGAGATGATTTTGTATTTTGTCCTGAGTCCATACCTTGTCAAAGTTTTTTTCCACGTTTATCAGCATCATCGCTGTATGATTTTGTCTATTAAAGCTATTTATAATATCTGGTATAATCCTTTCAGCTTGATGTCTAGTACTATATTGTGGCCTGAATCCAAATTGTTCTCGAGAAAGTACATCAGTGTTTTCCATATGTTCTTGAATAGGTTCGTAGATAAATGTTTCTACCAACTTCAAAATTGTTGCCAAAAGGGAACTAGGTTTATATTTGGTAGATTATCAGATCCAGTTGCTTTTTTAGAGCGAGTTTGTTTAAGGAAATTTTGAATTTTTGATGGAGTAACTAAAAAATTAGTAACTTGGGACGGATCTATTGTATTTACATAATTTTCAATAGACGAGAGGCCAAACTCCCAGCAAGGCACATTAACGCGTTATAGAGATAAATTTTCTCGAGAACCGTTTGATGAATCTGCTTCGCTCTGGGCAAGTTGGTTCATCTTGTTAATCTAAACGAGAGGCCAAACTCCCAGCAGAGCACATTAACGCGTTTGAGCGCTGTGACCGCTCCAAATAGATACATTTTCTGGACTCGTTTTCAATAGACGTACTTCTTAATCAATTCTTCTGTCCATTTATGGAGTACCTATCATGAAATTTTCGAAACCCTGCCGGTAAAGAGTCCGCCATATCCTTTTCGGTAACCACAATTGCTCCATCATCTTCCACTAGAGAATGTATTTCGTCCAAAGTTTAATGTTTTACCTAAAAAATTCACGGCCAAAAAAGATATCTGTCCTAAACAAAGAAACAATTATAATTATTATAAAGTATAATATTTACTTTTGAAACATCGTCAGTTATAGCCAGCCTAATTCTCATCAATTCATCGATTGACAGATTTCTAGCCTCCGTGAAGTTTTAATTTGGTTATGCTACCATCAACATTGCTGCCAACAAATGCCGAAAATAGTCCTGCATATGATTATGGGGCCGGCAATTTTGAATGTTTGGCAATATCTTTCCTATTGCTCCAATTTGATTTAGGCATATGCTTTGAAGAGCAAACTTGATAACTAACTAGAAAAAAAAAATGCTGGCCGTAGAATGGAATATCTGCGACATATTTTGTAGAACTGACCAGTAGCTGTAAAATATTTTCAGTCAAGAATCGTTATTGCCCAAATCAACACAATCTCATTCGTAGGTGCCGCAATTTTTTTTGCTGTGCTGTACATTATAAGTTAATTAGGGGGATTATTTTTAAATATTTTCAAACAGTCTTTTCGCTATTTTAGCAGATTAAGCCATTAAAACATTCTGGCAAAAGAATTTTGCTTGTATTTCTCCTTTCAATTTACAAAGATGGTTACGGAGTTTCTCCCTAAACAACTTGATATACATAGAAGTTGAACTCAACTGAAACATTCAAAATAAATGTCAGTAATTACGAGGGCGACCGGAAGTGTTTCCGAAATCAGCAAGAGATAACGTACGAAGGTTGAAATTTATTGATTGGTCAGCAAGGGCAACCATTTTTGTAGCAACTCTCAAAATTTCAGATGTCTACTGTCAATAGTTGTTGTTGGATGGCTGGGAAGACGGCCACGGAAATTCGAATTATTTTGCTAGAGGTTCATGTACAAGCACAAAGGACGAACCACGGAGTGGACGCCCAAAAACCCAAAATGGTCGACAAGATTCATGATGTCGTGTTAGCCGATCGCCGATTGAACTTGAAAGAGATAGCAGAGACAACAGGCATCTCAGAGAAACCCGTTGGCCATATTCTACACGAAATTTTGGGCATAAAAAAGCTTTCGGGGCGATGGGTACCGCTTTGGAGGAGTGTCTGGCCGGGATTCAACCCAATCCAAAGGATTTATTCACCACTACATACCGGAGACTAAGAAACAGACGAAGGAGTGGGCTTTTCCGACCAAGCAAAGACCGCTTCATCGGAACGACCATTTTTGGGATTCTATCAGCAGAAGGGAAGGACGATCATGAGGCAATACTACAACGATTTATTGACCCGATTCGATGCAGTATTGATAGAGAAACGACCTTATTTTGCAGACCTCGAAACATCCAATTTTTTCCGACGGTTGGAAGAGACTGGAGCACCGTTTGAAAAAGTGTATTGATCTTCGAGGAGACTACATCGAAAAATAAGAATAAAAAACCACACCAATAGCTTGTTTTTCTTGTCGATTCCGGAAACATTTCAGGTCGCCCTCGTATCATGACAATATTTGCGTTAGGTTGAACGTTTTACACGTCTTGTTTACCAAATTACTTAGAGATGAAAAGACAAGAAAAATCACTCGATACTATTATTTTTACAGGATTACACAATCACGTTATATTTGAATCAATACTGGAGGGACGAACGGTTAGCATTCAGCAATGAAGAAGAGATATTAACACTTTCCGGTGACTTCGCTGAAAAGATATGGGTACCAGATACCTTTTTCGCCAACGATAAGAACAGGTAAACTGCCAGCCTTTACTTTTTATCCTTTTTCTCTTTTTCCTTTCTCTTATCGCAAACAGCAAACACTCCTTTTCAATATAAATCTGTGATATTTTCAGTTTTTTACACGACGTTACTGAACGTAACAAATTAGTTCGACTAAACGGAGATGGTGCTATCACGTACGGGATGCGTTTCACAACGACGCTCGCCTGCATGATGGATCTCCATTATTATCCATTGGATTCGCAAAATTGTACCGTAGAAATAGAAAGTTGTAAGTAGCTCAAAATTCGTCATCGTGAGTAATAATGTTGTGAGTGTTTTTGCAGATGGATATACCGTTATGGATGTGGTTATGTATTGGAAGAGCACGCCAGTTCGAGGTGTCGAAGAAGCTGAACTGCCGCAATTCACCATTGTGGGTTATGAAACTAATGATAGGAAAGAGAGATTGGCTACCGGTATCTACCAAAGACTATCGTTGTCTTTCAAACTTCAGAGGAATATAGGTTACTTCGTGTTCCAAACTTACCTTCCAAGTATATTAATTGTGATGCTTTCGTGGGTCTCGTTTTGGATAAACCATGAGGCTACCAGTGCAAGAGTGGCGTTAGGTTAGTTTAGCTAATTAAAATATAAGTTTAGTCTTGCCTAAAGTTAAGTTAAGTTTGTGGGTCAACCAGTTTGCGCTAATGATATTGCAATTGACAGTTCTCCAATTGAGTTAAAATGTTTCGTATAGGAAAGGGGATATCTGCCAGAATTCGTTTTTAATACAGACAAAACTGGTTTGTTTTGGATAAACTTCAAAAGACTGTCTTAATCCATTATCTTCTATTGGATACTTACTGTCTCTTACTTAAAATGTAAGCATATACTTGTTAAAATATTGTTGTTAATCGATGATTCTCCAGGATTTGCAAACAGTTGCTCAAGACGTTTAAAGCTTATCATTCACGAAGAATTTTTAAGAATTTCACAAGAGCAATGGAAGATCAATTAAAGTTAACAGTAACCCAAAGTTGGAAGAGTTATAACATTGCTGATTACATCAAATTCATAGATGAAATTTAGTCAACTCTCAGAAATTCTTGTTCCTAGAAGCTCTTGCATGCTGCACCGGAACCAGCTTCCGCATTTCTTCAATGCAGTGTGTGTCCAGACTACGGCTTTCCTTCTCGTCTTCTGAGTCTGTCATCTTCTTCTTTTCTTTTCGTTTTAGTGTCAAGTGTCAAGGTTTTTCAGATATTTTTTCATACTCGTGTCTGATGTCGGTCCAGTTTGGGCAGATAAACAGTACAGAACATCGTTGGTAAAGATATTTTCGGAAGCAACCGTGCCTTCCAACCAGTCTCTTATGTTTGGAATCAGTTTGTATGTCCAGCTATCATAAATGCCTTTGCTCCATGCAATTTGCCATCTTCTGACTAACTCGTTTCTCGCTTCATGCTTCGGCGTCCCTGAATATCGAACAAATCGTTCCCAAACGGTGAGTTCGATTGTGGAGGGGGAGCCTGACAATTGCTGCGACCCCCTCTGTTGAGGCTGCTTTATATGCATTGCACACTCTAACGCACACTACTTTGTAAAGGTCGGCTAGGTTTGCCCGTAGTTTGGTGTTCATGGTCGCCTCCCACCATATCGAATCTGCGAATGCACAACACCTGCCAAGATTCTTTTTCTTGATGATCGAGGGCTTCCCACGTTGGGCATTAGACACAAGAGGGCGGAGATGGTCCTTTCAGCTTTGGCAATACTTTCTCGGATGTGTGTTGCGAAGGACAATTTTGAGTTATCGTAGTACCTGACTAGCCAATAGTACACTTGGTTGCAAACTGAGAACTATTATTAACAAGGCGGTCACTTTTGATTTTTGAATTATTTGACTTTCATTACTTTTACTTGGTAAATGTAATTTGTTCGGACTGGACGCCCTTATATTATACGGGAAGGAATCATGCATCTAAAAACGGGAAGAGGGGAGATTGAGTAAGAATTGCAATTTTTCATGTGGTTAAAGTACGGAGAGTATATTTCAGATTATATATCATTTTCCGGTTGAGTTTAAAATGTTTCATGCATGTCAATGGTCTTACGGAATTTTGATGCCAAGGGCAAAGGTTTTGATAGTCCTGGACAATGCCTAGCATCATAGAAACCATGGTGTAGGACCATCGAAAAACTATTTTCTAGAACCAGAAATGTCATAGCAAAGGTAATTTGCTCCTACTGCAGATTTTCTTATAAAGGCATAATAGATAAAAGAATGATGTATCCAAAAATGGAGAGAGAGAAGGATAGGGTACCCGATTTTGCCTTATTTATTTTTTCCGAATATAATTCATGTCAGTTAGGAGATGAGAAAAGTGTAGGCATTTATCAAAGTTTGAGATCTGCAGTACTAAATCGAATGGATATGCCGCAAAAAGCTAAAACATTTTTTCTATTAATATCAACGTGTTCTTGGAGCATACAAGGTTTCGTTCAAACCTGAATTTCGCGTTTGTTAAGGTTAATTCACAATACTCAAAGAAAGAACCATTCCATTTCCAGTAATAGATAATTCGTTCCTAAATAAACTTGACTTTCAAAGCTGAAGCAAAAATTGTTCTAGTAGTGACTGGTATGAGGTGGTAGTTTCGTAATATTTACGTCGTTTTTGTTGTACCAGTTTAATCAAACTTATGCTAACACGGCAGGTTAATTTCAAGATTTAATTAGGTCACATCTGGTATGTTCAGTATTTTGCAACTTTTTACTGAGTAAATGGCTTCTAGATCTGAACCAACTGAACAACTCAAAATCCAGTTTTTTTACTTCTTCGCTATGAAGCCCAAAATCTATTTTTGTAATGACTTGAAGACCTAGAAGGCCACCACCTTTGTTGTTTTAGAATGACATGTTTCTCTTTATCATCTTGTTGCTGTTTCATTTGGCTCGTTTTTATTTTTATTACGAACTCTCTTGTCATCCAAACATCTGTATGTCAAAGCTATCCTGCTAAAGGAGATCTGTTGTCCAGTTGGTTCTTGATAATACGATCCAGTACATACGAGGGAGCGGTTTTATATTCGGAATAAGCGGAATGAGCATTGGGTTGTAGTATAAAGGGTTTCATTGTTATTGATTAGGCGCATTCAGGAGTGAAAAGGGAAACAATCGAATATGGCCTAAAGTGCAGCGACTGAATGAGATTATTGGTATAAATACAAAAGTTTCATTGTTGAACAGCAGCATTGAGGTGACCACTTATCCAAAAAGTTGAAAAAATTGTACTCGAAGATGCTCGACTAAAGAAGAAACAACTCGCAGAAATGGTTGGAGTATCCGATACAACAATTCTTAAAATCCTACACGATCATCTCGGCATGTCTAAGGTCAGCGCAAGATGGGTGCCGAGAATGCTCACGCCGCCGCAAAAACAACAGCGCGTAGAGTGTTCGCGTGCATTTTTGGACCTCTGCAATGAAGACAAGGATGGTGTATTGAGTCGAATTGTTACTGGAGACGAAACTTGGGTTCATCATTATGAACCTGAGTCCAAACAAGACTCCATGCAGTGGCATAAAAAGGGCACAGCACCTCCCAAGAAATTTAAAGTGTCACAATCAGCTGGGAAACTCATGGCAACGGTATTTTGGGACTCGGAAGGAATATTGTTGATTGATTATAAAGATAAAGGTGTTTCTATAACCGGAGAATATTACGCTTCAATATTAGAGCGACTAAAAGAAGCCATTAAAGAGAAAAGACGGGGAAAATTGACGAAAGGTGTGCTGCTTTTGCACGACAACGCGTCCGTCCACAAGAGCCGCGTTGCGTTAGCTGCCCTGCATAAGGTGGGCTTCGAAATTGTGAATCACCCACCCTACAGCCCAGACCTGGCCCCGTGTGATTATTACCTGTTTCCGAAAATGAAAAAAGAGCTTCGGGGTAAAAAATTTACTGCCGATGATGAAGTCAAGGAGGCAGTTTCGGCGTATTTTGCAGATAAAGAGAAATCATTTTTTTATGAGGGTATAAATAAATTAATTGAAAGATGTGAAAAATGTATCCGTCTTGCAGGTAAATACATTGAAAAAGAAAAATAATTTGGTTTTTTTATTTCCACCCCTTATCCCCCATTCCGCGAATATAAAAACGCTCCCTCGTATGTAGCCGTGTCCACTGCTTCTGCCCAAAAAATTTTTCTAATTTTTTTGCCCTTAAGACGCCTACAGACCAAACGCTCGGTTGTGCTAGTTGGTGTACTAAAAGTTGAAAATAAAGTCGTAAAGACAAGTCAGTGGCTGTTTTTCTTCCCCACGTAGACCGTCGAACCAACTATGGTTGTACAACAGACTGTACAGCCGATCATTTCGTCTGTAGGGTGCTTTGGTACCGATCTTGCAGTGTCAACATTATTTTTCAATATTATTACTTCCATCCTAATGAAATATTCTCCTATTGTATGAGTAGTTATCTTTGAGTCAAACAAATCGACTAATCGACTATGTGTCAAATAATATTAAAACACATAGCCATGCTTACCACAAAAATGTTGATAATCTTATGAAGAACAATAACAGATTTATTAGAGCAGTTCTAAATATTTTCCTGTTTTTAGAATATTAGTACATATTTTTGATATCAAAATTATGTTCAACGGTTTCTTTAAATATTGCTTAGTTTGACCTACATATATAGTACTTACTACAAGCTTCGAAAAACCATAATAAATGTTTTCGTTTTGTTGTTTTCAGGTATAACTACAGTGCTAACGATGACTACGATTAGTACTGGCGTCCGAAGCTCTTTACCACGAATAAGTTACGTGAAAGCGATAGACATTTACCTAGTGATGTGTTTCGTGTTTGTATTTGCAGCACTCCTAGAATACGCAGCCGTTAATTACACCTATTGGGGTGCCAGAGCTAAAAAAAAGCAAAAAATCAAAAGACGATGAAAGGAAGCCAGGTAAAATAATATACGTTTATGTTTCTAGCCGTTTTTATTACTTTACGGAAGTAGTGTTATATGAGAAAGCGTGAAAGAGACAACAGGTTCGTTGGCACACTAATAGGACATCGTTAGAGTCATCGCCCGGATGTTTTATTACCTTTTAAAAATAAATTTCTCTCTCTTATTCATTAATTTTTTTTAATATTTTTTTAGGGACCAAAACTATCGATCAAACTTTTCAAGCTCAAAACGAAGATATCATAGAGCTGCAAGACGTGAGATTAAGTCCGATAGCATCGATAAGGAACAGGCACAATTCTAAATCGAACACGTGCGGTGAAATTGATCCATCGAAATTCCCGCCTAGTTTCCGGATAACTAGATCGAGTTACAATCCGAGTCATAGAACACCCGGACTTCGATTTAGAGGATCTAGAGGTGATACCCACGATAATACGAAAATATTCTTTCTTTTTTTTACCGAGACGTGATTTCAGGTAACCCGATCCATAAACCGAAAGTACTTCACGCGATTAAGAAAGGTGCTTCGGCTCTTAAGGCGTCAATGCCTAAAATAAAAGACGTTAATATTATAGATAAGTACTCTAGAATAATATTTCCTGTGGCGTTTATGATGTTTAATGCAGGTTATTGGTTGTTTTATTTTTTCGAATGAAAAGGATCTGGATTTATTATTTTTCTCGACCTATATTTAGGTACTTAATTAGTTGAAATAATAATTTAACATATCACTAGCTTTTCATCTAAAAATATAAGAAGGAAGAAAGGGATAAGGATATGTTATTAAAAAGAAATAGGTTTAACAAAAGACGCTATAGAAATTGTAGATGTAAAATAGATACAGTTGAATTCTGTAGTGATTTCTTTTTAAAATAATGTACGCTTTTATTAATAAAAAGTTGTTTAAGGGACCCATGGTTGGTGTATGTACCTTAGTGAGAGAATAACACTGTAATATAATACAAGAAATAATATTGTACATTATCTATTAAATTATAGGACGAATTTGTTCGAAAATTTTGAATAAAAAGTGTATAAATATAATAAATATTAAGAGAATTATGATAATACATATTATATGTCGATGTTATTATATATAAATGTTTCAGAGTTCCTTATAAGAATATTATTAAGTGAGATCGTTACCTATATAATTTGTTGTGTTTGTTTGTTTAATTTTATAGATTGATATGTATGTTTTTAAAAATAAAATTGTCTACAATAAAGTAACGAAAAGTTTGATTAATTAATTGTAGTTTTCTAAGTTCTATCGATAATTCTTTATATTGTGATGAAAATTCTGATCATTTTTCTGCTGCTGTTTAAAAACGAATTAAACGACGACATCTGGTACCTATAGCTTGGTTGTGGATTGTGTTTATCAATCTTGAAATCGAAAAATTGATCTGTACATTGCATGACAGTAATTTCAGTTCTTCAGCATAGCGACCATAAACAATATCATCTGTGTCTCCTACAAGCGAATTTTGTTCTGATTTTTTTTTTATCGGTGGGTGGGTGCTAAACTGTATCGCTTGTTTACCACTGTGACTCTCGTGGTGTAAGCTGTATCGTTCAATTTGTAACAGCATCATATCGCCTTTTATGATGCCACGCTGTTAAACTTTCTCAGCGAATGGTGTCGACCCGGGATTTTTGAAAAAATGCGTCCCTCCAGAGAATTGAACCCCGGCGCCTATCGTCCTCTCACAACGATAGTCAGCTGCCTAACCACTGCGGCCATCGACCCGTTTGCAACTCGTTTACCAATTGACCTTATTTTTAAAGCTTCAAGTTCAAGTCGTTTCAGTATCCTGTGATGTCTACCAAGAATGCTAAGTCACACAGCCATCTTGGATCACGTATTTTAGAGAGCCTCTGTTATTCTAGGGTTCCTGGTGTTCCTTTAGGAGGAGATCTGTCCGGATTCAAACCCCGCTAGGTGTTGTATTAACGGATTATCCGACCGAGATGCCTTCTCTAACGTTTTCCTGGTCACCGCCAACGCGTACTCCGTAAGTGTTTGGAGCTACAAATCTATGAATGTGAATTTGGGCATTAGATACATACCAGGATGCTTCGAGAATAATTCGCAGCATCCGGTTCTACAATACGTTGAGACGCTTGATTTGGGATGCGCTGGCGCTGGACCAGGTTAGGTCTTCATACGTTAAGATCGGCTTTACAAACATTGTATAAATCAGCAGCTTAATTTTAAGATTCAAGGAACTTCTAGAGCAGAGAAGTGGCATTTGTGAAATGCTGGCTGAAGATCAGCTTCGTTATGTCCAACGTTATTCCCAACGCGAAAATCGTAAAACTGGCACACCAGACCATCATTACGTGACGTCCTGTAGAAAGCAGTATCATCCGCGTATATGGCTAACTTAGTGTAGAAGATAAAAAGTTCGGGTCCTAAGACGGAACCCTGTGGAATGCCCGAACGAATGGACATGGGGGCTGAGAGCTCGTCAAACATCTTTATCCTAAAAGTCCTACCAGATAGGTAGGACTGAATCTTAAATAATAGGCCGTCGTACCATACCGAATCGACGGCGTGAGCAAAGTCTAAAAATACAGCACAAATCGAATGCCGCAGCTTCAGAACCTTCTGGAGTTCCGCGACTTATCGCCCTATAATTAGACGGGAGCAGCGGATTTTTGCGGGGCTTCCGGAGCATGACGACATCGGCCCGATTCCAGATGGACGGAAACGCTCTCAGACTCAACATAACATCAAGCAAGACGATCATGTATTTCTAGCAATAGCTTTTCCTTAATTTGCATAAAATCGACATTTCTTTTGTAAGGTCATAAAATCTTTAAACCGGCGATAGTTAAATCCGATCCGGATCGAATGAAATTGATAGCGTTTACTACCACATCTAAACGTTCTTCAGCCGAATTGACTTAGAGCAAACAAAGCTTCTGCTCTAAGTCTGGTAAATAATGCAATGTAGAATTATTAAATTATCATTTTGCACATCCATAGCGGTTGTTCTTTCTTTCAGAAGTCCGATAAAACCTTTTCGTGAACCCACCATAGAAGGTACACCATCTGTACAAGCTCCAACTAATTTACACCACTACAAACCATTGTATTGTATTATATTGTATTGCTGGTGGGCCATTCAGATTCCAAGCACGTCTCCTCACTGCGATCTATTGATCTATTATGATTACCCTATCCCATCAGCACTCTTCTATTCCAATGTTCTTGACGAGCCTCAAGACTAGTTTGGATGCCAAGACTTTGATCTATTCAGGTGTTAAAGTCGCCTGTTCTCGATGCTGAATCCTTTGCCTTTGCAGTTCTCAGAATCGACACGTGTCTTGATCAACTTTGTCCATCTTTTTGAGATGGTACTTTAGAGGGTAGTAGCCAGTCACAAGGCTCGTAAGAATCCTTAGCTCTAATACTCTCTTCCAAAGCAATCAAAAATGCTTGAAAAGCAGTCACACCTTTGGCTAACTCTTTTTTGATACCACCAACCATCATATCATAAAAGTTCTGCAACATTCATGCATTCTTTGGTAAACTCTCCTTCAGTTAATGGCTTCGATGACTTCCCTATTTTGGAACGGACTATAAAGATAATTTTAACAACACTATCCAGATGTAATCTTTGTTTGTGGAACATTCGTTGCTGTTTTCCCAAATCGGAGTAGTGAAGGGTGAAAAACATAAATGATGTGTGCTAAATGTTTAGTTTTCTCACGTGTGATTTAAAATTTTTAAATCTCTCGCGAGCCGTCTTAAAACTTGTGATGGACCACATTCGGCTTCCTGGCCGGTGGTTGCTCATGTATGACCTAGAGTCTAGATCAGAAATTTCCAGAGAGTGTCAAAAGATCCCTGTATGCCTGCATTCTTTTTCCATTTTACTCCCTCCAGTTTTTCCGAAATCTTCATTTCTGCCTAAGGCTATATTGAGCAAACTTGAGCCTTCTAAACTCTTGTTTGAGCAATTCGGTCTCACACCGCAGAGTGTGAGAGGATTTATTTGTCTGGAGAGCTGGAGACTAGGTTGTGCCTTTGCGTTATTATGATTCTTCTAATATACACAAATGGTGGAGACCTGTAAGGATTCAACTCCTCAAGGTCTTGAATTAACTGAATCTCAGACCAATGGGCCTTTTCTGGGGTGGATCTGGCCAGCGTCAATTTGGATACAAACCACGGAGCTGCGCCAATGATACGATTTTGACAGTGTTTGTTTTCAAGGCGATGGTTCAATGCCATAAGTTATTATCGATCTGAGAAACGTAAGTACGGCTTCAAAAAATGCTTTTCCAACAGAGGAAGGTGCAAGCCGTCTGTCGAGAATCGCCTGTCGAGAATAATACAGAGGTATTTGACGTTAGTTGAGCAAGCGAGCCGCTCACCACCCCATGTTGGTAGGGAGCAGCAAGTTGTCCTCGATGATAGCGTTTTTGAGGCGAGCTAGGATGACGACTTCAGCTACCTTAGAGAGATTCTATAGAAGACTTACCAGCCTGTAATTCTAAGAGAAGTTTGGATCTTTGCTCCGCTTCTGGAACAGGTCGACGTTTGTATGTTTCCATACGCCAGGAAAAGTTTTAAGACTGTGGTCAGGATGTTCAAGGCGTTCTCAAGTAATCGCTTGAGGAGTCGGAGAGAGTCGCAATACATCGCTTGACCTCGTCAAAGCTGGTGGGACTAAGTGCATCACCGCGCAATATAGGGATGTTACGAACGTATTGAGGTTAACCCTCACATATTCCGAGAAGACAGAAGCTATCCTCAGCCGAACGAAGAAGATCTTGTCGGGCTATGAGTGAACCACCCTCAGTACGCTCCCGGCGACGTTTCAAAGCAATTGTTATGTGCTAAAGCGATTTTTCGTGGGGGCCAGTCGCAGAAACGGTCAAACTTGTTCTCCTTCAAAGTCCTTAGTTCCTCGCGGAGTTTTAGATAATTAGCAGCAATTATATCGATTGGGCTCATGGTACATTGAGCTCCTTTTTTTGGCACTTCGTTTCATAAGTAAAAGATTTCTTAATTCTGAGGGCTCAGTCGTGCAACGTGTTGTGGAGAGTTTTGAGGGGTTGGTGACGTAGTTAGTAAAAAAGTTTTGCGGCAGCTTCCAAAGAAACGACCTGGCCATTGTTATGTGCTAATTTTTCGTGGGGGCCAGTCGCAGAAACGGCCAACACTTGTTTTCCTTCAAAGTCCTTAGTTCATCGCGGAGTTTTAGATAGTTAGCAGCAATTATATCGATTGGGCTCATGGTACGTTGAGCTCCTTTTTTTTGGCACTTCGTTTCATAAGTAAAAGAGGTCTTAATTCTGAGGGCTCAGTCGTGCAACGTGTTGTGGAGAATTTTGAGGGGTTGGTGACGTTGTTAGTAAAAAAGTTTTGCGGCAGCTTCCAAAGAAACGACCTGGCCAGGTCATTCATTCACGGACCTGCCGATATTCTAAACAAATCCACGATCCCACGAGACCGGAGACATCTGAAGCTCACCTCCAAAAACGATGATGTTACTTTTTGTCCTATTTTTAGAATTCAGGCAGAAAAACAAACAGATAAAAATAATATCATTTGCCAGTATAAATTAGATTTTTATTAAACTAAAAATAGTGTACATGATTGCTAAATAATTCATAAACATTTATGACATTCTACCGCTTTTTTTTTAACTCTAATAAATGAATACCAGTATTAAACATTTGTTGACGACTTGCTACTAACATTGTTTTCATTTAAACGCATTCGATCGGATTTGAAATTCTGACGGCATTACTCAAGGTTTTTCCAATACAAGCTAACGATTTCCATAAATGGTGTTCGTATGGCGTCTTCGATCCTGACTACTTACAGCTAATAATACGCGGTTATGTTGCATCTCCAATTTTACTTACTTATTAGATTCATATCTTTAATAAATACGTACAAAATGAATCTTTCGCATCACGATAATGGCTCTTTAACCGCTATAAATGTCAGCGTAGAACACGCAAAATATCGACTCGTATGCGGTAATACTCGTTAAGTAATTATTGGTACATACCAGCCGATGTGATCAATATTCATTTATTCGCGATGCATGTTTGCAAATAGCAATTTAGCGACTACCTCATTATCTAAAGGTATGTGTGCTCGAAAGTTATACATCCACTAATTGAAGATGTGTTATTCTGACGTAGTAATAAATTTTATACGATGGAAGTCTATAAGAAACACAAAAAACGTATCCACGCATAAATTAAAAAATCTCAAATAAATCATCTATTTCTAGCGAATTCCTATATTTATATTAAGGGCTATTTATATCTCTTCCGTTTCCTAAAATCTACCACGACTACTGTTACTTGATTTACTACAAAATATTATTTATTTAACATTTGATAACGTTGAACAAGTCCGGATCACTTCAAACGAAACTTCAGGGAACAGTATTGCTTTCCGAGAAGCATTTAAATCGAACAGACAGGCGTTTTACCTATAATACAGATCGTCTGATGCGTAAAGACGTGGGTGTACGTATACATATATATATTTGTATGTATATATATATATAGTATATGTACGAATGCTTCACCGACGCAACTTACACAAAAAAAAACAAGCAAACACAGCAGGAGCGAAGCATGATATTGGCGCCGGCGTTAGAAAAGAAAGCTTGAGAGAACTCGCTGTAAGATCGTCGCAGTAAGTGCGACAAAGATAGCGCTAAATGTACTATTACTGTAGGACGATTTAGTTGGGTCAAATGGCGGAATCACGACGGGCTCCCCTTTTACGACGAAAGCTGAGTTAATTTTAGATTATCAAAAAAGAATCCGAAACTTCAAAAAAAAATCATTACAAATCAAAGTCTTTGGCGATCCTCGGGTGTTGATTGGTTGGCTTCTGGTGGATCTCCTTTGCTGATGGATATCTGACATCAACAGTATTAGGTATTAGTGATGAGTCGTAGAACGCGATTTTGTACTCGCACCAGTGGAAGGATGTGCGATGGAGCCACCATCCATTGCCCAGGCTGGATTGGAATATGTTAGGATTAGACGGATGTGTGTTTTGTTCCAGGCAAGATTTATACTTTTGAAGGCTTCTTAAAATGTAACCTCATTTGATCCTGGGCGATGATCTTTCCACCCCCTCCCTACACTCATGGGGTACTAGTACTCCTGGGGGTGCACCAGCTGCCGAGCGACCGTTAGGTATGCGTCGTTCACGGAATGCTCACACTCCTCAATGAGGTACGAAAACCACTGCCCGTACGAGACCTACTCCTCCCGGTGAGAACCGAAAAACCGGTGGGCTCGTCTCCCCCGTGCTACCCACGTTAGACAAGTTTCCTTGTCCACGTTGCACGGATCACCGCTGGAGACGCTTTAGCGAACTCCTACTTCACATCTAACCCCACGGGGCCCCACCCCCTCCCTACAGTGGATTTCTCTCTCAACTGTACTGGAGGTCAAATTTCGCTAAACCGTAACTGCAAAGGGGAACCGGCATATAATTTCGTATCACACTGATGTAGATTTGACGTCATATTTTAGTGATTTTTTGAGAAGGAGATAATGTTATGCAAGAAGAAGTGATGTCCAATTTGTTACAGCAAGACGCATACAACGGCAGAATTTGTAGGTATAAATAACGTCATTTTTAAGGATACGTCAGAAATACGTTGTTGTCAAGTAACAAGAAAAAAGTAGTAGAAGAGGAGCTCAAAATTGAGTTTTGATGCAAGGCTTAATTAATGATAATGCATTTACTTTACAGCATCAAAACATGCAAAGCATAATAAACAAGACAGACAAATTAGTAAAATTTATTGAAGAACAAGAACTCAAAATAGACGTGATAGCTATAACAGAACATTGAATCTCGATGGAGGCTCTTGCATAATGATGAAGGAGGGAACTAAATATGTTGAACTGGAATATCTGAAAAACAAGAGCAATGGCAAATGGCATTACAATGCAGCGCGATTAAATTAAATAAATTAAAAATCATAGTCATTAATATATACCGACCTCCCAGTGGTAACCTAGAAGAGTTCTGTATTGGTTTGGATGATACGAGGGAGCGTTTTTATATTCGCGGAATTGGAGATAAGGGGTCAAAATAAAAAAACCAAATTATTTTTCTTTTTTAATATATTCACCTGCAAGACGGATACATTTTTCACATCTTTCAATTAATTTATTTATACCCTCATAAAAAAGTGATTTCTCTTTATCTGCAAAATACGACGAAATCCTCCTTGACTTCATCATCGGCACATTTTACCCCGCAGCTCTTTTTTCATTTGAGGAAACAGGTAATAATCACTCGGGGCCAGGTCTGGGCTGTAGATGGGTGATTCACAATTTCGAAGCCCTCCTTATGCAGTGGCATTAACGCAACGCGGCTCTTGTGGACGGGCGCGTTGTCGTGCAAAAGCAAGTAACAGCTTTCGTCAATTTTCCCGGTCTTTTCTCTTTAATGGCTTCTTTTAGTCGCTCTAATATTGAAGCGTAATATTCGCCGGTTATAGAAACACCTTTATCCTTATAATCAATCAACAAAAATTCCCTCCGAGTCTCAAAATACCGTTGCCATGAGTTTCCCAGCTGATTGTGACACTTTAAATTTCTTGGGAGGTGCTGTGCCCTTTTATGCCACTGCATGGAGTCTTGTTTGGACTCAGGTTCATAATGATGAACCCAAGTTTCGTCTCCAGTAACAATTCGACTCAATACACCATCCTTGACTTCATTACAGAGGTTCAAAAATGCACGCGAACACTCTGCGCGCTGTTGTTTTTGCGGCGGCGTGAACATTCTCGGCACCCATCTTGCGCTGACCTTAGACATGCCGAGATGATCGTGTAGGATTTCAAAATTGTTGTATTGGACACTCCAACCATTTCTGCGAGTTGTTTCTTCTTTAGTCGAGCATCTTCGAGTGCAATTTTTTCAAATTTTTGGATAAGTGCTGGCGTGGTCACCTCAATGCGCCTGCCTGGCCTCGGGTCGTCTTCAAGGGATTCCCTTCATTGCTTAAATAAACTCGACTTGTACACCATGGTTTTTCCTGGACAATAATGATAAACCAATGACATCTCATTCATTATGGTTGAACTGGATTTTATGCCTGTAAGGAACAAGATTTTTTCCAATTTCAAATTTCATTCCTGATTATGTTACTTGACGATTAAATTAAATCTAATAACAAAACTTCGTCATTTATAGATATGAGTCGCTACAGGCCACGGCCCCAATGCGCCTAATCATCCCCCTACAACCCGCTCATTCGCGAATATAAAAACACTGGATCGATATATTGAAAGAAACTCCACATACCTATCGAATATTTCTTTGTGAAGACTTCAACATAAACTTCGCTAATTTAGAATGTGCCAATACAAAAAAATGTACTGATATAACAAAATCATACAACTTAGAACAAACAGTCAGAGTACCCACAAGAGTAATTGTAAATTACAGCACCCCACAGTTGATAGTAACATCAGCGCTGGCAGACCACATCGCTCAACAAATATCAATACCGAACAAACATTCAGATCGAGAATCCTTAAAAACTAATTCTTACCCATAATAATCTTATCCAGTTGAGGCAAGCTTTGGAAAAAACTGACTGGTCGTCCGTATTAAATTGTGATGATGCAGATAAATGCAGTGAAAGTTTTGTACAGATATTGCAGGATAAAGTTAGGAATAACTCACAGATAAAAGTCCTTGGACTACAAAACAAAAGAAAAAATTGACTTACAGATGAAATAAGAACAATGTCAAGGATAAAGAGACAGATATATCAAGGAAAACTGCAACAAAAAGTGGACGATAAGGCTAGATAGATAGATCTTTCTGTCAAAAATTAAAGCAAAAAGTGGAGGAAGTTGTAAAACCAATATATAAAAAAGGAGATACTTCCAATTTCCAAAATTATCGCCCAATTGCTCTTATTTCAATATCGATATCGAAGATCATGGAAAAATTAATATTTGTCCGAATATTACGTTTTCTGGATGTTCATAATATATTGAGTAATTCGCAAAATGGATACATTAAAGACAGATCAACCATACGTGGAGGAAGTGATTAATGGCACAAGTTCGAAGGACTGCACAAGTGGTATCTTTATTGATTTATCCAAAGCATTTGACCGAGTAAATCACGAAATACTATTGACAGCGATATTGTTTGGTAAACTTGTTTCAAAAAAGGATCATGATGGCCCTGATATTATCCTTTTTGCAGTTAATTTCAAGGATTTTGTCGTGAATCCAGAATTTGGAAGGAAGCCGCTATAATTATGATAAGTTTGAGAAGAATTTTAGAGCTCCAAAAGAACTGTAGGCCGATTAGTCTATACTTTTGAACTTATATTGCAGAAAAAGAATAGAAGCTCTACAGCTTATTTCCAAAAGCAGTTCGATTATCGCAGATTACTGCAGTCTGATACAGATATAGAGCAGGTCTATGTTACGATATGACATGGGATGCACCCAAAAAGTCCCAAGAGATATTGCTCGTCTATTGTGAATCGTTTTTTATGGCCACAAAGCCAACTCGTTATATACATATGTTCTGGAGGCTGTTGCTCTCCAATAAAACAACGCACCATAATCCCAAACTACACCGGAACATCATATTACCGAGAAGCGATGACAAAAACCATGCAAAATGAAGAAATCATCGATAAAGTGAAAGAAATTCTTCGAAGAGGAAACTAGGAGACCTAAAAGCACAGTCTATTGAATTTTGGGTCTGTGTGTGCTTCCTGCGCACACCCTGCCAGACGACCAAAACGATTGAAGAGCTTTTGTAACAGATGACGTAGGTAACGTGGTATTTTCAATACGCATCCAAACTAAAACGTCAGACTGCGGCATGGAAGTCATCAGAAGAGCCAAATTAGAAGAGTAAAATCAAGACAATGGTGACTGTTTTATTCGATTCAAAAGGATATTGTTCAGACTGAATTCGTCCCAGAAAGTTAGATGGTGAATTTAGAATATTATCTGGGACTTCTACAAGGATTGTGGGCCAGAATTCGGTGAGTCGATCGGAATATCGAGAACCAGACAGTTGGTTTTTATTGCACGACAAAATGCATCATCGCTCAAAGTCATCATGGTACGTGAATTCTTGGCCAAAAAAGGTATCATTGTTATCGATCATCCACCGTATTCACCTAATTTTGCTTCATGCGACTAAACTGAAATTGGCCATGAAAGGAACTATCGACTATTTTGAATAAAGTATCTAATTGAGAAATTCCAACTCCGCCATTTAACGAAATTATACCGAACTCTAACTACTACAGTTCGGTGCGCATCTTCATTATACCCACACTGTGAGACTACGCGTAAAAGAGTGGGAGTTGAATTTCTATCTCAGTCAGTCCGTATAGTACAGCTGCCCTATTGCAAGGTATACTGTACACTTGAAATTGAAACGTGCGCAGAATTTCCACACGCATCCTCGCCGAATACCAATCGATTTTTCATGTATTTATGTGCAGTGGGAAATTTGGAATGGTCGTCGGATCTGTAGCGTTATTTCGAAAATTCCGCGCATCAATCTCGTTACAGGACGGTGGTTTTTAAATAGGAAACGGTGTTTCGCGCTCAGATAAATTAACGAAAAACGTACGAAAAGCTTCCGATACATAGACGTTTTATAATATTAGCGTAAGATCAGTGTCACACTATCTCTGTATCCAAGGTGAAAGCTCTGTTGTGATCAACGTTACGCGAAAGCTTCGCCATAAACTATGAGTTATAAAAGAAGATATATACTTGATAGGGTGTAAACCACCCTGAATAAATAAACCATAAGGAACACTTTATTATTGATAAATTTGTGTGTTCTTTATAATGGTAACAACTTGTGGAAACGTCCAAAAGGGAGGTACCCTCGAGAATTGGATCGTGTATTTTGTAACTGCGATTTTTTTAGGTAAAATAGAATTAAAAACTGCTTCAAATACTCTAAGAAAAAATATATAAATGCATGATTGAATTTTAATTAAGAAACTTTTAATTTAATTTAATTTTTAAACATGAAATGCATCCTATTTTTTTAAAATACTAATTTGTGTTGTAAAACTAACTTAATAACTCAAATTTTTTATATTGAAAAACTTAGTGTGCCACCCATATAATCTGCCTACGCCTACGTGCTCCGAAAATATCGATTTCCTTTCTTGTTGCTCCATCTTGCCACCCTCAATGAACCATTCATATTTACCAGAGGTATTACGATTTACTATGTAGGGTGTGTACTATTTTTACTGCTACAGTTTCGTACTTGCGGTTAATCTGATTCGTTAATAAACTATATAGATAATTTTGATTAAGGACTTCCGAAACGGAAAATCGTAATGGCTGATATGATAATATCATGAAATTATAAGGGTGGCATGCTATTATTTACGAGTATGAATCGAACATGCAAGGCTATTATTAACGTGCTATGAAAAACATAACAATAGATTTAAAAATAGATTGGATATTCAGCGTTAGCTAGATTTAATACATTATAAATACAATCCACTCAATGAGGATTGTTTTAGTTTCGAGTACAATTTTGTCCTTTTTTAAAGCTGAATTGATACATACAATTCTGAATTTAATTCCAAAATTTTACCACCTCACCTCAAACCTTTGTGAACTAAAATAATCTTTAAAAGCTCAATTTCAAAAAGGGAGGAGGAGCAGCGAAATTTGTTCTGATCAATTAGCTCACGAAGTATACAAAATAGAAAACTGAAACTTTGGAACAATTTAGAACAGAGTTCGATCAACTTGAAACAATTCTTAAAAATTTGATTTTGGAACGGGGGCATGGGGAGTGGTATTCATTTTCATCAATTATTTATCGAAGTATGCAAAACACAAAACAAGTTAGAACATTTATTCGAAATTATTTTTGAAAATTGTTCTGTGTGTTTCAAAAGCTCGATTTTAAAAAGAGGTCATTAGTAGTGATATTCATTTTGATCCATAATTGTCCAAAATATTAAGAATACAAATGTGTAAGTTTTAAACAATTTAGAACTTGTTCGATTTTGGAAAAAGGGGGACGAAGAGCGATATTGGTTTTGCTCAATTATTTCCCGAAGTATGTAAAACAGAAAACTAAAACTTCGGAACAATTTAGACAAGATTTCGATTAATCTGAAATAAACCTTGAAAACTTGATTTTGTACAGCGATATTCCTTTTGGGCAATTATATGGAAAGCAGAAATCTGAAACTTTAAAACAATTTGGAACAAGTTTAAATCAACCTAGAACAATTCTTAATTCGTTTGGGTTAATTATGTCCGGCAATATGCAAAATCGAAAGCTGAAATTTTGAAACAATTTTGCTGAATGTGGATCAGCTACAAAAAACGGAAGATCTAAAGTAAAACCTGAATCTTTGGAGCAATTAAGAGCAAACTTAGATCACCTTATACAGAATAATTCTCAAAAGGTTGATTTTGAAAAGGGTGCCACCCTCCCTCCACGCCTCTCCTCCCTCCTCTGTTGAAAATCGAGCTGTCTTTTCGTTAATTATCTTCCGAAATATGCTAGGTAGAGACCTGAAAGTTTGGAACAATTTATAATAATCCTAGATCGACCTAAAATAATTCTCAAAATTATATCTTGAAATAGAAACTGAACTTTTGAAGCAGTTTAGAACAAATTTAGATCAACTTACACAGAGCAATTCGAAAAAGGTTGATTTTGAGCACGGAGGGAGGAAGAAGGGTAAGCAGTGATTACGTCCCTTTCGAAAGCTCGATCTTGAAAAGGTAAAATTTCTTTTGGTCAATTATTTCCCGAAAAATGCTAAGTCAAAAACTGTAATTTTGGAACAATTGAGAACAGATCAATTTGTTGTAGTCAATTATGATCTCAAAATATCCAAAATAGAAAACTTAATATTTAGAACGATATAGAAAAAATCCAAATCAACGTAGAAAATTTGTCAAAAGCTTCCTTTTGAAGAGGAATGATAAGCAACAAACTTAGTATGGTTAATCCTAGATCGACCTAAAATAATTCTCAAAATTATATCTCGAAATAGAAACTGAACCTATGAAACAGTTTAGAACAAATTTAGATCAACTTACACAGAGCAATTCGAAAAAGGTTGATTTTGAGCATGGGGGGAGGAAGAAGGGTAAGCAGTGCTTACGTCCTGATCAATTATTTTTCGAAATATCCGAAGTACACAGGTACAGCTTTGAAACAATTAAGACCAAACCTACACCGAGGTATTTTCGAAAGCTCGATTTTGGAAAGGTGAAATTTGTTTTGGTCAATTATTTCCCGAAAAATGCTAAGTAAAAAACTGTAATTTTGGGACAATTTAGAACAGATCAATTTGTTGTAGTCCATTATTATTTAAATATCCAAAATAGAAAGCTTAATACGTAGAGAATTTGTCAAAAGCTCCCATTTGAAAAGGAATGATAAGCAACGAACTTAGTATTGTTCAATTATTTCCCGAAATAATCAAAGTAGACACTGAGTCTTAGAAAAATTTTCAAAAGCTTTATTTTAAAAAAAGGGGGCATGAACAGAAAGTACCATTTTGACATATTTGAGATATTTAATAAAATGTTTTGACAGTTAACGGATGGGCCATCTAACGTTTGCAATTTGAATCAGCTATAAAAAAAGAAATGAATATTTTTTCAAAACTATGGTTTTGTTAGAAAGAATGAAACACAATATTATTCAAATGACTGCTATCATACTTTCGATAGTTTGGGCTTGAATTTCATGAACGGCAACCTCGATTTCATGTTTCAAAGCTTCAATCGTCTCTGGATGGTTAGAATAACATTTATCCTTAACAACCTCCCACAAAAAATAATCGAATTGACATCCATGTCATCCTCTTCAAATTCAAAATTTATTGAGTATGGCATGGTAACGGTTACCGTTGACTGTAATGGAGGCTCCTTGCTCGTTTTCGAAGAAAACTGGTCTAATGATGCCACCGTATCAAAAATTACTCGTTTTGGGTGCATGGTCGGCTCAATGATGACGTTTGGATTTTCTAAGCACCAAATACGACAATTTTGCTTATTGACATAGCCTCCGATGCGGAGATGGCCTTCATCTCAAAAGATGATTTTTCTCCATTGGGTGAACCGAAAACGCATCGGATGGACATGAGGCTTCATTTTTTGGACTAATTGGATTTTGTCAGCCTTCTTATCAAGGTCTTAATGCAAAATTTTCCTCAGAGAAGATGGATGATGGATTTTCACGCACACTCTGGGCAAGAGGCTGAGCGCAATGGACGAGAACGTGAATGGGTTGTTTTGTCCAATAACGATAACTGCGCTGGTTCCTATACCAACCAACTTAACTGCCTATAACAAAGCACATGGTTGTGGCTAAGTGTTATGTGAGAAAACAGTTTACAACCGTATTATTGCTACACAGGTGTACATCAAACTGCTTTTTCGCCTCAACGCTTTAAGGTTAAAAGAAACTTTTAAATAATGTATGAATATTAAGATCATTTATTAATAAATCTGCCTGTAAACTTTAACAGACATCAAGGCAACTGATGGAAGCTAGTTGGTAAGCAACAACAGTGTGGACATAGCCGTGTCTTAGAATGTTTTAAGGGAAAATGTCATGTTAGTTACAGAAGACGCCTCCCAGTGATTCAATGAGTTAGTCAACATTCGCGGGTTAATGTTCCATCACGACAATGCCTCGTCATACAGTGCACAGAAGACAGTTGAATTTTCACGTGAATATAAGATAAAAGTCATTGAACATCCACTCTATTCGCCTGATTTGGCCATGTGTGATTTCTGATTGTTCTTTAACTTAAAGAAACATTTACGTGGTTGATGTTTTACGACGGAGGATGAGATAGATGAAGCAACGAATTTCAAAAGATGACTGGCTTCAAGCTTTTACGCGGTGAAGACTTTCTTTCCATAATTTTTTCTCGTAGAGTGGTTAGCAATTTCGAATAATAATTGCCAGTTATAGTTCCACCCTTATTAAGAAAATCAATCATAATTACTCTTTGGCAATTCCAAAAAAATTGAAGCAAGAACTTCTCTAGCAAATTTTTGAACACAAAACTTCTTAGGTCTTGAAGAACCAGAGTGTCTCCTGTGTGGTAGAAATGCACCCAAGTTTCATTCATAGTAACAATACGGCTTAAGAAGTCTGCATTCTGGTCAACATTCAGTCATTTGAGGATCCATCTTGCAGACATTTTTCTCATGTCCAAATCTGACAAAATCATGTCACGAACTGTATCAACATTTTCGAGGATGGACGCAGAAACTGGTCTTCCAGATCAGTGTTTATTCATCACTTTGATAAAATAAAAACGGAGCAAGTTTCAGAAATTAATTCTTAGAAGAGTCAACGGATGAGAAAAAAACAATTGTAACAGACAAGCACTGACGTGTAACAAAAACCACTTCACTCGTTTCATTCATTACATTACTTAAAACGAATTTTATAGAGACACATGTTTAATATAATCGAATATATTGTTTGTTTACATCTATATTAATGTAAAAAATGTCATGATACATACAAGACACAACCACACATACTAATTAAAGATAATTATAGCCTTATACATATTACGAGTATATTGTAATCAGTTATTCATACTAAAAATATAAATGACATCACATGGGTAGGTAATACGTAAGTTTGCGACGATTATAGAACAAAACACGGTAACATGCTTAACATTATTCACTTCAATAGACAGGAGTTTATATTTAGACGATAGAACTCTTTAATAATACAATGTAAACGGATCTGTAGGTGAGCTAGTGTTCGTAGATCCGTAAATATATAAACATAACATTACGTTGTGTGTGGTCAAAGACGGAAGGTCTCGGTATCAAGACATACAGGCGCCAAGCGTATACACATACATGTTTTTCAGAGTTTAAACATGTATTACTCGAATAAAACAACGAGTGCACTTGCCAAGTGTTGTAAAATTGGATGTGTATCATTGTAAATTCTATTAAATACACTCGATAAAGTCCTCTTACAAATCTACAGCTTTAATATCTTGCTTCGATCCAATTCGATGTGAAGAGGTGACAAAATTACTTTTTCTCTGTCGAGTAAAGGTTGATTTATAATATTCCTTCCTTCAACATCTAGGGATGTTTTGCAAGTTCAATGTTTTTTTGTTACATGTGCTAAGTTGTGTTTAGTTTGTGCTGTTTACAGAGATTTGATCAAATGAGTGAAACTAAGGTTGAACATCGCAGCGTAATAAAGGTCCTGATAAAAGAAGGCAATGGTCCAAAAGCAGTTCACGAAAGAATGGTTGCTGTGTATGGGGAAGACGCACCATCTTATTTTTAACTAAAATATTGGTCTAAACTAACTTTCGATCGGGTCAAGAATTAATCAATGATGACCCAAAGTCCAGATGACCTGTTGAAGCTCGAACTGAAGACATTGTGCGAAAATTTGTACTAAAAGATCGGCTCGTAAAGATCACTGTCATTGGCAATGAAGTTTGTATATCCGAAGCAAGTGTCCTCAAAATTTTGCATGACGATTTGGGTATGGAGAAGGTGTCTGCACGGTGGATACCCAGATTGTTTACACCTAAACAAAAACTGTACAGAAAAGAAGTTTTTCAAGAAAATTTGGCCGAGTTGGAAAGGGACAAAACATTTTTATCGCGAATTATCATCGGGGATGAGACTTGGGTACATCATTGGGACCCTCCTACTAAACAAGAATCCATGCGGTGGGTCCAGAAGGGCTCTCCACCACTAAAAAAGGCCAAAAGACAATTTTCTGGAAAAAAACTGATGACAACTGTTTTCTGGGATGTAGGTTTATAGAGTTTTCATGGCTAGGTAGCTAACAAACTGAAGCCGAAACTGTCGATAAACAAACACTACTCACTTTTGGATCATATTGTACAACACCCGTTTTAGTGACCAAACCAGGAACATTGTTTCGCTGCTACGACCTATCAAATCCTGTAACATGCTAGCACCTTCTCGTCTTCCATTTCTCATTTTCTTTACCACCCCCCTAGTGTAAAAAAGTCTCTGTGTTTATACAACTTTACGACCTTTTTTTCATATCGAAACTACATAGAGCACCATATTATGGATCACACTACACAATACTATTCAATTGTCACTAGCACGAGTCTAGTAAGTCCAGCTACGTACGTTTTCTTCTGCTTCGCTAACAACTTTCTTTATACAGGCTTGAAACCACACTCTCTGATTAAAGGTAAGATCCAGATATTGTTGGAAATCACCCTGCGAGTGAATGCAATTAAAACAGATCAAACGTTAAAAGCGGACCACGTGGTTTCGACCTTCCAGGTTTCGTCAGCGCAACTACGACTGCAAGATCTAATTTCATTCCAATTCCAAGTATGTATTAGAGCTTCTTCATTAGGGTGAACTCATCTGCTGCTTCCACCACTAGATCCTTAACAAAGCCATACTACACATAAATTGCGTGTACAGTCAACTGCAGACCCAGTATTCTATCGTGCAAAGCATTTTATTAGATCGGTCCCAAAGCAGACCCCTAATATAACTCGATAAGATGAAACAGATCGAGTATCTGGATACCTATCACATTCTCAGTTATCTGATCATCAACCTATGAGAGGCAGGGTTGAAAACGAAATGTCAGAGTTGATGGTGTTTTTGCAGAAGTGTTATCACTAATTAAGTGTACGTTTTGCTGTTCAAAATTTATGAATATCTCGCTTAAAGGCTGCCCAAGCTTTCTTTTTTTGCCTCTCTAAAAGTCAGCCAAACGCAGGATGTTTTACAAGTTTGGTTACTTAAATGCCTGTCCTTCTTCGTTCTGAATTCTTCTTCGGTCGGGCTAGTGGCGTAGTGATTAGTACATTTGCTATTTCGTTTCTGAATTTGGTTGTCTGGAATTTTCTAAATTCCATGGCAAATCTGGAAAGGCAACATCTTAAGTCGAGCGTAATAATAACTCATGAGCAATGGGGCATCGATTGATGCCCCCTTGCAATTGGGGCAAGCTGTTGGGGGTTGAGGGTTACTAACTCACACGATTTTTTATGAAACCTAACTCCATTTTTATGGGTGAGGGTGGCACATCTTTTGGGCCTACATGAAAATGCAATCCCACATACATAGGGGAGAGTGGGGATGAAAGGAACATTTTTAGTTTATAACTGCTTTAGAGTATTAAAAATAACATTTATTGAAAGTATAAGGTAGCATTGCAAAGAACATAAGCTATAGTACATATTTATAAAAACGACCAAAAAAGAACTTCAAAGAAACTCCATTATTAAGTTAAAGTAAAGATTGACAATTGTGCCTTTCATCACTTGGTTCGGTATGAAAGGGACACACGTCATTAGCAAAATACTATTCCAGTAAATTCATTATCAAATGAATATAATGTCTTTAATCTGTCGGTGCCTTGGCGAATATAAGGCTGTGGCAATTTAATTTCAATATCATTCACATCAACATCAGCAATGTCTTTTTTTCAAAAATTTGTGAACTGAGTCTGGGAATAAATAGTTAAAATATTCCCTGTAGTATTTTTTTTGTTTTCTTCGTTGGAAATGCAACCAAGACATAATCTCCCTTTACAAAAAGCTCCTTTTGGTCAGGCAACTTAAGATTTTCAGCATCTGTCACTGATATATCACTATCACTGGATTTATTGTATATTTGCCTTTTTATTTGTTTTTCTCTTCTTTGCTACTTCCACTTTTTGTTTGCGTTTTATTCCCTTTCCCAGAAAAATCTTTCTTTTTCTGGAGTGTCCGTTAGGATCCTTGAAGAACCTTTCTTCCTTCCTCTTCCTGATAACTTTCTTGGTTCCGCTTTGGGAAAGGGCCTAACACTTTCTGAACTGTGCTGATTGATAGTAGCAGTTGTACTGTGTACAGTGAAGTTTGAAACTGATTGTTGATTACTTTCGAAGAGTGATCGATCGCTCACGTAGGTGGTAAGAAAGTCAGAGACGTCAAACTTCCTCGCGTTAAAAGGGTAAATTTCTGTTTTCTCGAACGCCTTAGTGATGTTTTTTAGAGCCAATTATTTTGGGCTACCGTGAAAAATGTTTTGAATGGGCCATAAACTGCAACATATAGTGGTTAGGTGGGTATTCTTCTGGAGTCATTCTAGTCGACGATGGAAGCAAATACATGTGAAAAAAAGGGACAAGTCCCTTTCAATACCTGGGGGGCTGCCCACAGGGAGGGGTACTGTCGCCTCTACTGTGGGCAAACCTAGTTGATGAGCTGCTAGAGGAACTGTCAACCAAGGGCTTTCATTGCCTCGGATATGCAGACGACCTCGCAATCATAGTTAAGGGGAAATTTGCAGGAGTGATTTCTGAACGAATGCAAACAGCCCTAAATATTGTGAACAATTGGTGCATTCGAGAAAGGCTGTCTATTAATGCCATGAAGACACAGATTGTTGCATTAACAAAAAAGAGAGACCTTAGGGACTTAAACGGTAAGATTAAGGGATATAGAAATCCCAGTGGCCAGAAGGAAGCAAAATACTTGGGGCTTACCTTTGATCAAAAACTCACCTGGAATACACACATACAAAAGACATGCAATAAGGCATCCATGGCCATCGGCAGATAAAAAATTGTGTGGAAAAAACTGGGGATTAAACCCAAAAATGACCTTATGGCTATACACAAGGATGATTAGACCTATCATAACATACGGGTCAGTGGTGTGGTGGCCGAAGACCCACCAGGCCGGAGTAGCGAGGCTCCTAAATGGTGTACAAAGGCTACGCATGCATGTGCATCACGGGGGCCATGAGAACTACTCCAACAACGGCTATGGAAGTCTTATTAAACCTACCACCTCTACATATCCATATACAAAGAGAAGCAAGGTCTGCCACGTACAGGCTGATACAAAATCAAACACCCATCACACACACACATGGGAGAATATATCAGAAGTTGATTAAAGAACTAAAAACAGGGAGGTAACCTGTTTACCCACAGACGTAATGGTTCCAAAATACAACTTCAACAAAAAATATAAAACCATAATACCAGAACGAGAGCAATGGGAAGGTGGCTCTCCCGTTAAAGCCTCTCTACACTGGTATACAGACGGCTCGAAAACGGAACAAGGTGTAGGAGCCGGAATACTCGGAGTTAAACCAAGAACGGAAATCAGTTTAACTCTATCGAAGGAAACAGAAGTTTTCCAGGCAGAAATAGTTGCGATTTACTACTGTGTCAGGGAAATATTAAGGCAAGGGACAGAACAAAAACCCATAGCCATCTTCACTGATAATCAAGCGGTGATAAAAGCGCTTGACGCAACAAAGATCACATCAAAGCTGTTATGGGACTGCGTATGCGCACTAAACGAACTAGGGGCGCACAGCAAGGTGACCCTAGCTTGGGTACCGGGGCACGAAGGTATTAAAGGAAATGAGAAGGCTGATGCTCTGGCCAAAGAAGGAACATCTAAGCCACTCATTGGACCTACACCATCGTGTGGAACCACAAAAAGAGAGGTAGCCAAAACCATGGAGAAATGGTCGGCAAGTAAATCCCTCGAATGGTGGAAAAACTCCCCAGGACAGCGGCAGGCTAAAGAATTCATCAAAGAATACATGCCTAAATACACCGAGGACCTTCTGAACAAAAGCAGGAGAACGGTCAGGCTAGTTGTAGGCCTTTTAGCAGGACATAACAGACTCAACAAGCATATGAGCAACCTTGGTCTGGCGGAAAACACCATGTGCAGAATCTGTCAGACAGATGAAGAGACCTCGCAGCACATTCTGTGCCAATGCGAGGGGCTAGCCAAATTGAGGCTAGAGTGCATTGGCGAACCATACCCACACGCGGCGAGCTACATGAAGACCAACCCGGCAAAGCTGGAAAGCTTTATAAAAAAGGCTAAGCTAGACCAGGTGGTCTAGATAATAGGGAGCTACAATAGACCTATGGGTCGCAGTAGCAAGAGGCCACATAGCCATCCCATTCAATTATCTATCCCTTTCAATACCAGGTTTAGTGTGCCTTTCATTCATCCTAACATCACATTATCATCAAGATCATAGAAAATGATGTTTTTAACCCAAAAGCAGCTCCTAAAATTAAACCCAAACTAAAAGCTTAAATACATAGATATCATTTTCGTAGCAGCTTTGCGACAAATTAAAATAAAAAATTATTAAAGAGAAGATGACACAAGTGAATTCTTTTAAACAGAAACTATTGAAGCAATAGGAAGACAGGAAATAGAAGCAAACTATAACAGACATAAATGTATCATTATTAATAATTCAGAAGCTAATATTACAACTGAAAAGTCAATATTAAAAAAGAATCGTTTCGTTGTATTAAAAAGTTTCTTCGTTCGTTTTAATTACGATATTAATGTCGTAGTTTATCAAGCTACAAGATGATTTATGGAATGAAAAAAATGAACTTCATATTCTACTATATAAAACGTAAACAAACGGTCTCAGTCCAAGTAATAATTAGTAGTAGTAGCCAACTATAATTACAAGCCGCATGTTTATTTACAATTGCTTAATTATAAGTTCCTTGTATGAATAGCTCTACTATATAATAAGGGTAATTGTTATAATATTTTAATAGATTTTTTTTTATCAATCTCTGCCATTACTTCTTCGGATTAGATAACGAAAATGTTGTAACTTCTTAAGCTTACTGTGGATCTTAAAATTTAGTTGGAATATTTTATTTATTTAAAGAGATAATTTAACACAGCACAGTGATAACATTTCATAAACATAATATTTTATGTGATGTAATATTCACATGCATATTTATGTCAATATTTAGTCAAAATATTTCAACAAACGTAAACGAAACAGATACGAAGGGCAAGCTAAAAAATTTTCATTATGTTCAACATAATCTGCTGATGTTGTAGCAAAATATTGCTACAAGCGTCCCCGATAAGATAAGAAGTACCACCCTACCTATCTTCAGCCGCAATCGACCTGCACTTTACAGGATCTCATTAACTTCATTCTTATATATATATATTTCAGTGGCAATATGCACGGCTCACGGACCAACGACGACTCCAAGCGCAACACCTCCACCGCATCGCGGCGCCGCAAGACAGATGTACGGTTCAGGATCTCTTAGACCGCCAGGTACAAAACCCAACTATGGTGGTCTTTCGAAGCAATCGAAAATGCCCGTTACCTCACAACCATTTCCAGTTCCGATCCGATATCAGGACCTGGCTTTCGATAAATTACCAGAAGGTTTCCCTATTGCAGTTCCAATGCCGCCTGGTGTACTGATGACGTCGAGGAACCGCGGTGGTATGTACGGCGGTAGAACTGAATATTACGGCATGAGGAGGCCGCCCAACGGTGGTCTAATCGGTGGAAGACATCCTCTGGATCTCGGATTTATACCCGGGAGAGGGTACGGTGTGCCTCAGGGTGCTAGAAAACAGGGTATCATGAACAGGATCGTACCGGGACCTGTTGATCAGTATATGAGACAACCTGAAGAAGATGAGGTCATGAGAGAAAGACAGTACGATCATGGTTGCGGTGAAGATTGCGCTGATGGGGAATTTCTATGCGCGAAGAGTTGTATTTGTATTAAGGAAATTCTCAGGTACGATTTTTTTTTTAATTAAATTAAACGCGAGTTAATGCTGTTATTGCGTTGTATTAATTATAAAATACTCTATAGAATCAATTGCGGTGAGACAATTGCACATCGGATGTCATTATACCGTATTGACTAAATTGAATGTTATTATCTTATTAGATATTTAAACTGTTTTGAAATGTATCGTATAACATGTTTTGATTCTCTTCTTGCGTTAGATTAGATTATAGCAGTTCCGAGAATGCAAGAGGTGATTGTGTGAGAAATAGAATTTAATCAAAAATGTGATGATTAAAGCTCAAATTTTGAATTTTATAGCTGAATTGAAGTTGATGAAACTGATTTTTTTATAGTTTTTATTTATGGCTCCTTTTTGCGTCACTATACAGGGTAATGTACGCCAAAGCCAAAGCTGTTATCCTAGACATGAGATTATTGGTCATCCAGTTATATAAAGGTGTTTCCTGTATTGATTGTTGTTGATTTGGATAAACGATAGACATATTTCAATATCCAATGACTCTGATCTATAGAAGCTGTGATGTGTAGGATTATAGGAACAACAAATTTTCCTGAAAGCCATTGCATCCAATTTGATTTGGAGACTAACTCAGGGAAATATGAAAGCAGAGTTAGTCTCTGTACCATGGACGCTAATCTTCTGCTGACATTGTTTCTGATTGATAAGAGTCAGCTGTTTTTTATTTTCAGATATGGTATGCTTATTTATTATTTTTTTTTTAATGTGTGGTGGGTGTTTAGTTGCAGTGACTCCGTACTTGCCTGGCTATGACTGCAACTCTTGCGGTGTAGTTTTGGTGTGTGTAAGTTGTGTTCAAATGGCTTTGTGACAGCATCATATCGCCTTTTATGATGCCGCGCTGTTAATCACTTTGCTCCCAACAGCGAATGGCAAGTCGATCCGGGATTAAACTCTCTGAAAAAATGTCACCGTCCCTCCAGGGAATTGAACCCTGGCACGTATCGTTCTCTCACAACGATAGTCAGCCGCCTAACCACTGCGGCCATCGACCCGTTAGGCCAACCCCGTAGGGTTGGTTATTACGGTTGTGTGTGCTGCTTGATGTTGTGATTCTCCTTCATTAGGTTGTGGCCCATTGTAGTTCCATTTGAGCATGTGCCGCATGTGTTTTTGTATTTCCTTTGTCCGGTGGTAGAATTTTCAGTGATTTAACAGCTCATTGCCCTTTTGGGAATTTTTGCCATGTGGATATCTTTATAGTCTTGTCCATTCTTTCCAAAACTTTTTTAAGGTTTTAAGATTTAATTCCGAATCCATTTGAAATGACCTTGAGCAAATTTATTTTGCATAGGAAGATCATTATCTTTATATTGCCTAAAAGAACTTGTTTACTATGGACGTTCAATTCCTGACGAAAAATTGTTGACGATGGATGCTGCCTCTAATAAATTGGTTGGCTGAAAGGTGGCCACCACATTCGATGATTGCGTCATCGATGGACAATTCTTGATAGAAAATGCTCCATTTATTTGTGCTTATGATTACTTTTTAGCTGGCATAAAATGTTGCTCAGGTTTCTCAGTTCCTCAATAACACATCTTTCAGAAGTATCATTAGACATTCCCTGCCAATAACTGGAATTGGCATTAAAAGAAGTTTAGGAAGGATTTTGTTGAACACTAAAGACTTCAACCCGCTAAACATCAACAACTTTTAACTAAACGTCAATCATTATCAAGGACTATCCTTATGGTATACGTTCTGATCTTTGGACCTGGTAACCATATTCTATTAAGTTCTTCACTGGATCTCGTGGTGAACACTAAACTCTTCAATCCACTAAACACCAAAATCTTTTAACTGAACACAGGAAACTTTTAAATTGCCAGAAACACTCCGAGGTAGGCTTATAAGATCCATTTCGTCTTCATTTAATTCCTCATCGTCTATCAATGAGTCAGGATTTCGTGGAAGGATAACAATATCGGCTTATTGCCCCTAGAGGCAGTGGAGGGAGTGCAGGATCGCCAGCAAAATGCTCAGTAATATCTTGATTTTAATGTCTTGTGTTTCTTGTGTTTAATGAGATATCATGTGCCGCCACTTTTATTATACAGTATGCTAAGTCTAATATCGTGATTAACAAGAGAGATAACTGATTTTTTTTTATTTGATCTGTTTAGCTTGTTCAAGATCTACAAAATCTAAAATAATATCAATTATATAGGAAGTCTTAGAAATCTATATTTTTTATCATTGATTTTGGATCTACGTACGTATGGCAATGATTTTTTCTTTCACTCCATTGCTTTGTCAACCATATCGGAATTTTTTTGGTCATGCCAATCAAAAGAAAAAAAAATGTTTTCTGACCAAATATTAAGCAGCAATGTCTCTACAGCATGCAATGTCAGACGGGCAATGTCTGACATGGGGTGCGCAGAAAATTTTGTCAAATTTGAGGGAAAAAAATCTACGTTAATTCAAAATAATGCATCACTGGACAGTAATGGGTTAGTCATTACTTTCAGTTTGTTCTCGATGAGAAGGCCTCCTGAATAACGAGAATGTATGTCTTTATGTTATCAAGATAAGATTGTAACTAAGGAGTCGTAAAACTTCCAAAATATAGTGTGTTGATGAAAAATTTTGGAAATAATCAATTTTTGTTCGAATTATTTTTTAACCATAAACTTTAATAAGTTTGGTTTTCTAGTATTTGGCCTTGTTGTTTTAGATTGTCGAGATATGCCATAAAATTGAGGTCAATTTCATTTTGATTTTGCTCATGTTGTCATCCAACTGTTTACTAGGTTCGAGAAATCTACTAAACTTATTTCTTTCTCATTTATTTTTCCATTCGTTGGTCGTTTATTCTTTGACAGCTCCTACATCCTATCTTGCGGATATTTTCGAGGTCTTATCGATTCTTTCTGACTCTTTTTCTTTTATGAACATCTATAAATTGCCAGAAATATCACGGTGTTCAGAATCTAGATGGATTTCATTTAAATCTTCAACATCAGCCGTTTGTTTTTGATCAAGGTGTTTGTCGCGCCTCGGGAATTGAAGAACAAAAGATTTAAAAATCATATTTGATCTTCTTGATCGCAAACTTGAATACGCTGAATAAATCGTAATAGAGAATGAATTCGATTGAAGTGATATTATTACAGATGTGACGGTGAAACAGATTGTGATAATCACGAAGACGAAATCGATTGCGGTGATATGGAAATGCCTGTAGTGAAAGACGTATGCGAAGAATCCGGAAGATCAACTCGCTGTCCCAAAACTGGAAGATGTATCTTGAGAGATTGGCTATGCGATGGCGACGACGATTGTGGCGACCTAACAGATGAAACCCATTGCGGTAAGCAATCTTTAATCTTTAAACTTATCAATAAATTAATTTAAACTACCTCGTGTACACAGCGTTTGCAGTTAACTGTACCATCGATCAATTTGAATGCGGAAACGGCCTTTGCATACCTAAAACTTGGGTTTGCGATAACGACAACGATTGCAAGGATTTCACGGACGAAAGCAACTGCACGAGAATAGGGTAAGTCCTTATTAATTTCCAAATCTCAGTTAATCATGTCGTAACACGCATATCGTTATTTATAAATATGTTGGTAATAGATTGAGTTTAAAAATAAATTGTCCACGAGTGACCGATTTTAGAATGCCGCGCAGGTCATTAACTGGGGGTTCTATAACTGTACAAATGATGTAGATACATAGGTGTGATCGTCGGGGTTATTAATATCACGGATTAGTTGTTTTTTTTTTAATTCTAACATATTTAACGGAAATAATTCATTTGTTAAATAGAAGTTATAAAAAAAATAGCACAAACTTGCGATGACTAATTTATAAGAATTCTGTACTTCTCTCTGGAACTCGTGACGTCGTATCCTTTATAGTTGTCGTCGTCCTTGCTGTAGTTATAAAAATCATGTCTGGTAGTGTAATTATCATTCTCCTATAGGTATATATTTTAGCTAAAACTTGCGTAAATTCTAAACTCTATTTTCATCAATCAAGATGTATCATTATACATAAATATATAGACTGCCATCGTGACGGAGTATTAAATTATTTTCCTTCCTATAAATGAAATAAGGCCTCTATATTCAGTTTACATATGTACTACATTTTCTATCTATCATATACCTCAGTTGAGTTCTGCTCTTGGCGCAGGAATCGATAAGCGTGGGTGAGCGTTGCCATAGAGACCTTTCCAAGTTCTTAGAAATCCCTCAAACTTCTGTTACGATAAAAATAGTCTCCTATTCACAATTATGTATTCTCCTAATTTATAAACGCCAACACTATAAATGTACCGTTATCATTTTTGTTGACATAAACGACTTCTCTTGCTTCTGTCGCTCTCTCGATAAATACGTAGTCCTCGTCGTTAAAGAACTTATTACCTGGGTGTTTGCTCTAATGATTGGCTCTAATAATAGCGTTTGATTATAGCTGTTTATCACTGTTATATACGTGTCGAATTTTTAGAATTATTGATTTCACATGAAGCTCGTCTCAAGTCTTTTTAAGAGGTTAAACAGTGCTTTCATGTATTACATTACAAAACTTGGAATTAAACTTCGAACCACCACCTCCTGAAAATAAATCAGCTGGCTCTCTTATTTGGTCGTACTTTGACATGCAATAAGGTCCAATAAATTGCTGTTGATAGTTTTTTTTTCTTTTTGGATATCGATTATGCCTCGTGCATATCAAACAACGCCGTCATTACTCTTTCTTGTCAAGTTTGATCACCCGAAAAAACTCATTATTTTGGTTATAAAAAAATTAGCTACAAATGCTAAAATTGGTACTCAACAATCGATTGACTAAAAACCTAACTTTTAATTAAAAAATGTGGTAACACTAAAATATTTGAAAACGGGTGACAATATCACAACGTAGTACTAATATCAGATATTAAACACTATGGTGTCCTTAAAGGCTGCATGTCGCCAGCCCCCCCACAATCGATTTTTTAAATTCTTTCTGGACTAAAGTTTTGTACCCATTTTGTACCAAAAATAAAAAATTTTGTACTTCGCCCGTTTAGAAAATATACTCAATTTTAGATGGGGGGGCCAGGGACATGCCAGCCCCCCCATGTCGGAATTTCAAAATTTCACTTATGCCATCGTATTGTACTAGTTTTGTACCGTTTTTTACCACAAAGCAAACATATGGGTAGGGAAGGGGAAGGGGGCTAACACTCTACCTAAGATCGATTATATCTCAAAAACTAACGAGGTACAAAATGTTTGCTTTGTGGTACAAAACGGTACAAAACTAGTACAATACGATGGCATAAGTGAAATTTTGAAATTCCGACATGGGGGAGGCTGGCTGGCATGTCCCCCCCCCCCTCCCATCTAACATTGAGTATGTCTTCTAAACGGGCGAGGTACAAAATTTTTTATTTTTGGTACAAAACGGTACAAAATGGGTACAAAACTTTAGTACAGAAAGAATTTAAAAAATCGATTGTGGGGGGGCTGGCGACATGCAGCCGTCCTTAAAGGCATTGTAAAAAAAAGTAATAAAGTAAATAGCAAAATTTTATTTCGATTTAAAATATCGTTTGGCATCCCAAATAATAAATTAGCATTTTATTTGGTAAATTAGGAATAATTAGACATTAATAACAAACCTTAAAGTGGAAATGCTTCCCAAAATGTAATTTTTTTTTAGTATAAATTTCTTTTATTCATATCTTAGGTTAGGATAAAGATATTGAGATGCGGTTCTCACTGGTTTGTTAGGCTCTTGATTGACTATGTAATGACGTAAAAAAAGTGATATCATTGCATTTAATTTTTTTGCAGTAAGTTAATTTTTTTGCGATTATGTCAGAAAACGCCATCTGGCGGCAAGGTAAGCAAACACAATCACCTCACTCACAGTTCAATTGATAGTCTAGGAAACCCTCTTTTTAACGACTCCAAGTTTATTAAGAGACGTTAAGCCTTTTTAGAGTTATCGACATTTATTTCCGAAAATATTCTAGCGCCTCCCACCACTTTCTTTTCAGAGATAGAGCAAAAAGCATTTAACAAAAAATATTTGAATTTATCTCAGCTTTAAAATAGGATTCACTATGACTATCATTAATATAAGAAAATTTTGCAGAAAACGGGGTTTAAAATTCAGGATGGCAATTACGCCCCCTGGAGGCCATTTCAGAAACTCGAAAATAATTTCCAGCATTTTCTCTTAGCCGATTTACTCAACAGTTCTAGTGGATTCGTGTCTCGGTCACAATTCTGATGCGAGCATTCATTCGAAGTTCTTGCCGTTAGTTTTCTTAAAAGGCAAGTGACCTCAATTGTGAGTCAAGAAAATTTGGTGCCACCCATGTTTGTGCGACCACAACAAAATTCAATAACTCACTTCATCGCCATTGATTTCGATGGTGCAAACTCTGTAGTGTTTGTCAAGTTTATCTAGGGCTTGATTGATGAATTTCTGACGCAAACAAGTAATCTGTACTTGATGAGTATACGAATTAGGTACATGTATGTTTTCAATAAAGTAGATGACAGCTTTCTCAAACGTTGACAGTACTCTAATGACACATCCTCAACAGTTATCTTCAAATTTACAACGCAAGAGATTTAAAAAGTGTGTTTTCTGCTTGCAGTGGTAATTTCGGTTCTATAAAAATTGTAGAGACAATGTCGAAAACAAAGACGTTTTCCATTTATTGAAGCTGATGTTTAAGTTTGACATGTTTCACATTTTATCGCGAACATCTAAAAATTGTCATACTTTATATAGTTTGTCTTGATTGTCTTCCGACATTGCATTGTTATTGTTAACATCCAAGTGAGATCAGGATCATTAATAGAATTGTAAAATTTGTTGAGTTGGACCATGGTAGAAAAATTTTGCAAAATATTGGCACACCAGCTTAGCAAGAGCAGTTAGTTTAGAGATTAGACCACTTAAAGGAAGTGAGGCAAGCTGCGTCTTGAACTGAATCTAGTAAAGTCTATTAACATATTCAGAATCATTCTTAAATATTAACTTGAAGAACCCATTCTTTTGTAATACTTGGGTGACTTGAAAGCACAATGGTGACTTGAAACGCAGGTTCGTGTTTTCAGATAATTGGTGCTGGCATATTAGGGTGAGCAGAAGTACCAAAATAAAAATGTTCAAATCTTCTACAAGGATCTATCTATCAATTGACACACACAAAACAAACGAAACTCGTGCATACATAAAAATAATTTGTGACGTTCTAGTAGGTAAACTAAGCGACCGTCAGACCAGTCACTCGACGTGGATACGCTGTATAAGCCGTATTTTGACAGCTAAAACCTGTCAAACTGTCAGAATTATGACAATTTGGTGATTTTACACAGGTTTTAGCTGTCAAAATACATACATCTAACATATAACGTTTGGAATTGGGCCCTACAGTTCCTCATCCGATCAACTGAATTATCAAGTACTGTTTCGATTGTTTGGACTTGAATTTTAGAAATAACAACTTCGATTTCGTGTTTCAAGGCGTCAATCGTCTCTGGATGGTTATTTTACAACGGGCTCAAATCACAGCTCCGAGACAGTCAATTGATATCAGAATGTCAGCTGATTATTCGATTTTCGAGAACGCTGTCTAAAAGTTCAATTGTTACGTTGGCTGTGTGACAAATAGCACTGCGTCCATGTCATCCTACAACAAAAATTCGTTGAGCATGGTACGGCAACGGTCACCATTGACCGTAATGGCAGCTCCTTGCTCGTTTTCGAAGAAAAATTGCCCAATAATGCCAAAATCCGCGCCAAACAGTCACTCGTTTTGGGTGATTTCCTGAACCTCTAATGCGACAATTTTGCTTCTTGACATAGCCTACTTTTTTAGCTAGATTTTTCTTTTTTGCACAATCACCAACAAATATATTTAATTCCATTTTCCAGATGTACCGAGGATGAATACACCTGCATGGATAGCACTTGCATCTCCCTAAGTTGGAGATGCGATAAGGAGGTGGATTGCAACGATGGTTCCGACGAAACAGACTGCGGTAAATAAAATATATTTATCGCACAACACGACACCTTATTATAATCCTGTACAAACAGAATTGTTTACAGATATCGAACCATTATCCTGTAACAGTGGCGAGTTCAATTGCGGCTCTCGGAAATGCATAAAAACCGAATTCAAATGCGACGGAGACAACGATTGTGGTGATTGGACCGACGAAGAAGATTGCCCAAAAACCCCGGCAGCCTCTTGCATGGCAGACGAATTCAAGTAGGTATCACCCATTTCTTATTTATCCACATTATATTGTATCTTTTGCAGATGTAATAATGGACAATGTATACCGAGTAAATGGCGTTGCGATGCTTATCAGGATTGCGAAGGCAAAGAAGACGAAGCGAATTGCGAAGATGTCCAACCTAGGACGTGTTCAAACGATGAATTTACCTGCAATAACGGCGCTTGCATTTTGGTAAGTGCAGGACAAAATTGAGTTTTGTCTTCATTTGGAGGAAATTTAATCTTTACAGAAAACTTGGGAATGCGATGGTGTAGCTGATTGTAGTCAACGTGAAGATGAACTTCGATGCGAGATAATCTGCGATGAATCCAAATTTGCTTGTTCGGGAATTGGAGCGAACGATACTGCCACGGAATTTTGCATCAACAAGAAGCACGTCTGCGATAGCCAGAAGGATTGCCCGAAAGGTGAAGACGAAAAGGATTGCCCCACTAGGAAGAATTGCACCAAGGATACTCCTTGCAGTCAATTATGTATCCTGACGGCTGATGGTAAAGATGCCTGCGCTTGCCAGTCTGGATATACTTTAAATGCTAATGGAGTAACGTGAGTAATTAACTTGTCCATACATTTTATGATCTGTAAGTATTTATCTTTCAATCTCAAATATATTTCCACTTAAAGTCTCATTTTTGCCCATTCGTTGGTAGTTCCTTTCTTATATAGGCTTGGTAAGTGGTTTCGTTTGGCCACAGAATAAACAGAAAGGACAAAAGCCTTAAAATTGATGTAAGAGACGTGACGTGAGTGGTAAAAAGGGGATTGTAAACCGAGATTGGTTGAAGATCTTCTGTTGGTGTGGGGTGGTGAGGAGCTATTGGTATTAACCCTTTGTGATACTGAGAATTCTCCTGATGTTCAGTTTGGGCGGTGGTCTGTCTGAATTGAGTTCTTTCAGGTCGGCTATCAATGTGTTTGTTGATGACGAAGTCCAGAAACGATGCACTGGTGTGCAGAAGGCTGCAGAGGTCTCGCAAGCGGCGGTTGGTTACCAATCCTGACAAGTGGGTAGCGATCCGTTTCTCCCGTAAGCGAAATCCATCCCCCTTCCAGGATCGTTATCGAGAGACGGGAGCTGCCTTGGAGTCCCCAGGTGCAGTTCTCGGATGGTTCGAGGCTCACCTTTAGACGTCATTTTTCCATGGTGAGAGTTCCCTCAGTCTAAGGATAAAACTGATGATCTTCACGGTGTTTCTGCGGCCGATTCTCACCCATGGTGCTCTTACCTGGTCCAGCGCTTGTAAGTCGCAGATCAAAAGACACAATATTCTGCAGCGCCCTAGTTCATGACCAACGCACAGATCCAAAGGGATCTAGGAGTTCCATCCTTGAGTGATTATGCGCCGGCACTGGCCAGAAAAACCCTGGAAAGGGTTGCTCGGTTGGAGAACCCGTTGGTCCAGCATCTCGGGGAGCTGGATCCCGACAGATCACCACCTCGTGTCGAGACAAGACGGATCCTACAGCCGTTGGATTGACCGGTCGCCATGAAAGGGCCACCTAGATGAAGACCTCTGCAGCAATAGATCGCAACAACTCTGTGGCTAGAAAACGGCCCACATAAATAGAGATAAAAAGGATTTAGGGGCAAATTGTCCAACCTTAGGTAAAACGAAGACCTCTGTGTCACAAATAAACCAGAGAGCAGTTTTCATTCATAAGAAGTTATTTTGAAGTACCCCCAGCGTTTTGAAATGACTTTTGGCTAAGCTGGAGCATGAAAGGGCACCATTTTAGGATAAGGAACTTCTCTAACAATGCAAAGAAAGTAGACCCGATATTGCTGCAAGGAATTTATTTGAACATCTCTGAATGTATTTTTTAAACGTCAATCCTCGCTCGAGCAGCACCTCAAGATGCAGGGCCGATTGACTCCATGGCAGTCTAAAGTCATCCACAAAAATGTTATCATGGGGGAGCCTTCTTCGATTAGTAAAACGAACTGTCACACATTTGCTCTCATTGAGCTTGAGTTTCCACTTTTGGGGCTGATTGTGCCAATCTGTTCCTGAAGTCTGCAGCACATTATTTTCTTGTTCTTGAGGCACTCCTACCACTATAGGCTTCGGGGAAGAAATTGAAGTCTTAAATCTGACAAAGAAAGATTTTTCTGTTAATAAGAAAGTGTGGTCCTATCAATTATGGGGTTGATGCCAGATGAGAACATTTTATGAATCAACCTGTGATGTCATACGGTGTCAAATGACCTTTCAATATCAATGAATATTGCAGCCATGATCTCACAAACTTCCAGTGGATTTCGAATGGTTTTGCTCATCCTGCAGGATGTCTAATAGAAAAAGTTCTTCTTTTAACTTGTTCAGGATGACCGTAAGTGGATAAGTGAAAATATATCTGGGATTAAAAGTTATTAGTACCCTCACAATTTATACCGCCCTTTCCTTCCCTTCCCGCATTCATAATTGCGTGCACGTTACCGCCCCACACTCGAATAACTATCAAATTAAATTAAAATAATTTTTATAATCCTAGATGTGACGATATTAACGAATGCTTGTATCAGACGGATCCAGTCTGTTCGCAAACTTGCAACAACACTATAGGCGGGTTCAGATGCGGTTGCATGACCGGCTACGTTTTAAGACCGGATTTGCGATCTTGCAAAGCTTTGGGAGCACCTCCAACTTTATTGTTTGCCAACCGTTTAGATATAAGACAAGTATCGTTGAGCAACCAAAAATATACCGCTCTATTGAAAGGTCTCCACAACGCGATAGCTTTAGATTATCATTACGATAAGAAATTAATATTTTGGTCGGATGTCTCAATCGATATCATCAAGAAGGCTTTCATTAACGGCACCGGAATCACAGGTACAACATTTTGTAGCTGTCAAAATTAGATTATTCTTAATATTTGTTTGTTTTGTTTGTATTACAGAGGTGATAAAATGGGGATTGGAATCACCAGGTGGGGTGGCTTTAGATTGGGTACACGATTTACTATTTTGGACCGATTCTGGTACGAGAAGGATAGAAGTATCGACTTTAGATGGAAGAGAAAGAGCTATCATCGCAGCGAATGATTTAGATAAGCCTAGAGCTATAGCTGTGCATCCAGGAGAAGCTTTAGTTTTCTGGACTGATTGGGGACCAAGTCCAAAGATTGAGAAATCTTTCATGGATGGTACGGAAAGGAAAACTGTAATAGTCGAGTCTTTATTTTGGCCGAATGGATTGACTATTGATTATACGACTAGCAGGATATATTGGGCTGACGCTAAACATAACGTAATCGAAACGGCTTATTTTGATGGTTCTGATCGGAGGAAAGTTATCACTAAAGGGTTACCACACCCTTTCGCTCTAACCATATTCGAGGACGCGATATATTGGACTGATTGGCATACGAAATCGATCTCTACGGCTAATAAAGCGACTGGTGCTGGGTATAAAACTATACATTCCAAATTACATTTTCCAATGGATATCCACAGCTTCCACAGTCAGAGACAGCCATCTTACGAGAATCATTGCGGTTCAAATAACGGTGGTTGCGCTCATATGTGTCTTCCGAACGGGAAATCGTATACTTGCGTTTGCCCAATGGGGCAGAAATTAAAACCTGATAAAAAGACATGTTTGAGTCCAGAGAAGCTCCTAATTTTCGCCAGGAAGAAAGATTTGCGATTAAAGCATTTAGATAAGGGAGCACTTCATCAGCATGAAGTTGTTATACCAGTAGATGGTGTTAAGAGTGCTGTCGCTTTAGCTTGGGATTCGAATACTGATTCGATATTTTGGACTGATGTCGAGATGCATACGATAAGCAGAGCTCATTGGAATGGAAGTAACCAGCAGGTTCTAATTCGCACAAATATAGGTATAATTAATCACCTTAAATTATCACAATTCTTTAACCAAATTTAATTTTCCAGTATCTCCTGCTGGGTTAGCTTACGATTGGATTACCGATAAGATCTATTGGACTGATGTTGGAACTGGACATATTGAGGTTGCCAAAAGCGATGGTTCAATGCGAGCTTTATTAATTTGGGAGGGTTTGGATAAACCTAGAGATATTGTTGTCGATCCTTTAGGTGGGTACATGTATTGGTCTGATTGGGGTGATAAACCCAAAATTGAAAGATCCGGGATGGACGGATCCAATAGAGTTATTCTAGTAAGAGAGAATCTAATGTGGCCTAACGGTTTGGCCATCGACCACAACGCCGGGAAACTATATTGGGCTGATGGTGGTACTAAATCAATCGAGTTTTCCAATTTAGACGGGAGTAATAGGAAGACCCTAATAGGTACTCTATCTTAGTTTATCTAAACTGGTTTTAATCGGAATTTTTTCCAGAAGGTCCTGATTTGCCACACCCATTCGGACTAGACGTTTACGATAATAGTATATATTGGACTGATTGGAAGACTTACAATATAGAAGCTGCTAATAAGACGACAGGAGCTAATAGGACCATCATAGCGGCTGGAGTCAATGGTTTAATGGACGTGAGGATATTCCATCGTACGCGAAGAACTACCCAAAATTTTTGTGGTAACGATAACGGAGGGTGTTCCCATTTGTGCTTGTTAAACCCATCACATAAAGGTTACTCTTGCGCTTGTCCGGTCGGGATAAAATTGGAGGTTAGCCTCCAAAATTTTTTGATAAAAGTTTTTTGATTAAATTGGATAATTTTGAAGGATGATGGGAAAACATGCAAGAACGGTTCGACCAATGCCATCATTATGGCTCACAGGTTCGATATCCGTCAAATATCTTTGGATGTTCCGTATGTCGTGGATGTCGTCTTACCGTTCACTCAGTTGAAGAATGTGATGTCGGTTGATGTAGATCGACGGACTGGTGAGATTTATTGGACTGATACAGCGGAGCGGGTTATCGAAAAGGCTTCATTCGATAAGAAACATGTCGAAACGATTATGGCTTACGAATTGACTATGGTAGATGCTATAGCTATTGATTCAAGTGGACGAAAGGTAAGTTTCATAATCAATTAGGTGTTTGAAGTAGTTGACGACTTCAATGGTCTTCTTGGTCTCAGTAAAGTAACTGGCTTCTTCAAAATTGAAGGATTTTTTATCAAGAATATCCAATGTCAAATGCCAAATCGCCAATATCGTCCTTATTTTTGCGTGATTTGCAATAAACTTTATGAATATAAAACATTTAGTTTGGGAGAAAAACAAATAATGAGCTTTGACATGTTTTGGATGTTTTTGCCAATAAAAAATCAGGATGTTTTTAATTAATTTATTTCATTATGTAAAGTAATTTTATTAATACAAATAGTTTTTTCTATTCTCGTCCATCGCTGTTATCATCTTCATCAAGGTCAATATTGTTGGTGGCTTCTAGAAAATGATTGATAAAGCGAGACACTTTCTGGTTTTTTTAAGAAGGAGGCCAGAGTTGTTATATTTTTTATTTTATCAGAACTGATAGAAAGTATTTCATTATACAAGGTTTTCAAATCTATGACATTTTCTAATGGTTTTTTATTTTGAACGGCGTAGTGCGTCCATGGGCCAGTGTAAGTTTCTCGAACTTTGAGATATTGAGAATCAGCCGATATTTCGATAACACGGGCTTGTCTCAAGCTTAAACTTGGTCTTGGTCTTTTTAAGAAGTAAGAAAAACATGCGCTTTGTAGGATCAAAAACATTTCTTGACTCATATTGATGACATTAAATGGAGATGGTTTTTCCCTCGATTCCTTTATTAATAAATCTCAATCTTCTGGAACTTCTGGGCTATTGTTTCTTTTTTTATTCTCAATTAGAGCAAAATCCTGGTCATTAGATAGAAATGAGTGACCTCTTATGGGAAATATGTGAGTAATTTTTTTCAATAGTTGAATACACTAAATCTCATTTGTTGGGATTATCTTTGCGTGAATAATGAGATTGTTTCCCTCTAAAAGACTTAATGTGCAGCCGAATAAGATTCAAAATTTCATCTGGTGTTTTGGAAGGCCTATTGTCATGTTTTCCACGCTTGTTACAAGGAGCTAATCCAGAAGTTTTGATGGAATCTTGTATTCAAAAACGCAGAATGGGAAGGGTTGGGGAGAGGGGTGAGGAGGGAGGGGAGGCAACGCCGCTAGAAGCTCTCTAAATCCATTTTTTCGGGATGGATCAATTCCCTTCTCTACTTCTATACCATCTCACATATTTCCTTTCCAATTCCTAATTCCTGCTCTGCTTAAATCTTCTAAGACTTCGTTTAACCATTTTGACCTTCGCCTGCCTCTTGTTCTTCCACTTGGGTTCCAAACCAACATTTCTTTGAGCGTCGAGTCATTTGCTCTCCATACATGTCCAAGCCATCTTATCCTTTGTCGTTTTATCTTCTTGACTATATCTTCTCCAATTATTTGCATTATTTCAGCATTTGTCTTCCTTCTATATTGATTTTCACCTACTTTAGGTGGTCCCAATATTGTTCTTATTATGTTTCTTTCTACTACTATTTTTATCGTTTATCTGTTTGTTTCTGAGTTTCATTAGTTTAGTTTTCCTTTCATTTATTTCTAGTCCCGTTTTTCTCTTTCTCTTATTAGTTCCTTCACTACATTCGTTAATATTTGTTGTTTTTTGACGATTACTACGAACTTAGTTTTCTTGATCGTCATCAGTATTAATCTCCTCAGCTCAGCAGGGATATTGAGTTTTTCCATTGCCAATATTAAGGTATTTCTTTTACTCGAGTCAAATGCCTGCTTAAAGTCTATAAATAGCATATCCATTTCGATCATGTGTTCATGTGCTTTTTCCAATATTTGCTTTATACTATGTATTGCATCAGTTGTTGATCTACCTCGAGTAAAACCACATTGATATTGATCTATCTCTCTTTGTGCTAACTTGCTTTGCTATTCTTTCTTGTATTACCTTGGACATTAGTTTATATGCTGTCATCAATGTTCTGTTTTACCATTCGCTTCTTTGTTTCTTCTACGTATTGCTTTCTTTTGTATTCATCACTTAATGCTTCTATTTTCCAGTTATTTTGCTTTTTGATTGATTGATGATTGGTCTTCTTTTAGTGACTAGCATGTGATCAAATTGTGTTTGTGTCTTACGTTTTATGCCATTTTTGATGTGGAAATTTTGTGCTACTTATTACCATATTTGTTCTTGCTGTTAAGTTACATAATCTTTGTCCATTGTCATTTGTTTTTTCATGTATTGTACGTTTCCCAGCTATTTGTTTGATGAAGTCTTCTTTACCTATTTGTGCGTTGAAATCACCTATCATCATAACTATACAGTTTTTCTTTAATCTCGTTGTCAGTGTTTTCGGTATGAGCATACACATTTAACAAAAATTGTTTAAAGGGTTCTGTTTCTATTCTAAAGTATGCTATTATCTCGTTAACTGGTCTAAACTCCACTATTTTTTCCCTTATTTCGCCCAAGAGCATAAATGCAACTCCTTGTTGTCCTTGGTTTTGACTGCCTGAATATAACATTGTGAAGTGCTCCTCCTGCATTTTCCCCACTGCTAACATTGTTCTCACATTCCAAATACTTACTTTCATTTTACCATTTCCTTTTTTATTCCAACGTCCTTTCTTCTTTGTATTATTATCTCTATCTCTAGGATTCTTCTTCATCTTCTGTATTTTTTGCTTATCCAGTAAATCATATCTGTTAACTTACCATGTCGTTCCATTCTGTGCTTGCAATCTTTCGTTTCCTCTTAGTTTTTTAGCATTCTTTCTTTCAGTCTATTGTCTTCCTCACTCCACATCATTTTCTTTCCATCTATTACCAGTGCTAAGTGTCCAATTTTAACATTTTTTTCTTTCTTTTCGCATTTTCTTTGCCTCAAATCTTAGCTTTCTTTGTATATTTATTTATTGTTGTGGTTTTCCTTTAAGTTTCCTTTTATTCTTTATTACTTCCATCTTTCCTTCGAAATTTTGCATTGTGACGAGGATTTTATTTGAAATATATTATATTTTGATAAGCTAAAAGCCTATATATCCTAAGTAAACTTTAAATTTCCCATAGATATACTGGACTGATGGTGGGAGAAACAGCATCGAAGTATCCGAATTAGATGGCAGCAATCGCAGGATCCTTATATGGACCGAGCTAGACAATCCAAGAGCGATAACCCTCCATTATCATCTCGGTATAATGTTCTGGTCCGATTGGGGTGCCCACGCGAAAATCGAAGTCGCTCAAATGGATGGCACCCACAGGAAAACTATAATTGCCGAAAATCTGGAATGGCCAAACGGACTAGCGATAGATAGGCCAACTAGTCGACTCTATTGGAACGATGGCAAACTAAGAACGATTGAATCGAGTGATTTTAATGGGAAGCAAAGACTGACGATATTAACGAATGTTCCACACCCATACGGGCTTGTCATTGTAGGCAGCCATATGTATTGGTCTGATTGGCAAACTCAAGGTTTACATCGCGCGGATAAATTAACGGGTGCTGAGCGGACGTTAGTGAAAGGTAAACTTGAAGGACTCATGGATGTTAGATCGGTGCAACCTGGTAACGTCGAGGAAAACGCTTGCGGTTCCAAAAATGGCGGCTGCTCTCATTTATGCTTGAGGAACGCTAAGAGTTACACTTGCGCTTGTCCCACTGGTGTTCTATTGAGTAAAACTGATAATAAAACTTGCGATTTCCAACCTGAGAATTATCTATTATTTGCAACGAGATCAGCGTTAGCTAGAATTAGCCTATCAACCGAGGAATTATGGGAAGTCACCTTACCGACTCAAGATATCAAACACGCCATCGATGTTGATTTCCACTGGAAAAAACAGTTACTCTTCTTCACCGATGTTAAAAATCAAAGGATCGTGAGCATGCCCATGAAGAACCTCACTAACACTAAGATCATCGTCGAAGAAAATGTGACAGCTCCTAATGGGTTGGCGATAGATTGGATCGCCGAAAACATGTATTGGACCGACACTCAATTGAGCGTAGTCGAAGTTGCTAAATTGGATGGGTCATCGCGTAAAGTTATAGTAAGAGATAATTTGAATGAACCGCGATCGGTTGCTGTCTTTCCGAAGAAAGGTTTCTTATATTGGACTGAATGGGGTAAAGAACCGAAAATCGAGAAAGCGTTCATGGATGGCTCCGGTAGGAAAACGATAGTAGTCGCCGATCTCGGATTTCCAAACGGATTAGCTATTGATTACAAAACGAATCGGTTATATTGGACTGACGCTAGATGGGATAAGATTGAAAATTGCGATCTTCACGGTGGGAATCGGATCCAATTGGTGCGATCCACTCCTAACGAATTAGAGACTCATCCGTTTGGATTGGCAATTGTAAGTGTGACACAATTTTTAACTTATATAAATATGTATCTACTTCTTCATTTCAGTTTGAGCGTTACATTTATTGGACGGATTGGTTCCAAAAAACTATTTTACGAGCCGATAAATCAACAGGGAAAAATTACGCTATAGTAAGAGCTAATTTAGACGGTGCAGTTGGTATCAGAATGGTGGCAGAAAGTCGGCAACACGGTTGGAATCCTTGCGCTGTTAATAATGGTGGATGCACCCATCTTTGCTTTTTCAAATTTGTAAATTATACCTGCGGATGTCCTGATATACCTGATGAATCGTGCAAGCTAAGTGAGATATTCCACTTCGTATACGTTGTCTGATATCTTTGATAACACTTAAATTTTAGAACCTAAAGAGTGGGTATCATTGAAGAGCCCCCATCCAGATGAAGATGTATTAGATGATTATTACGATGCGAGTTCCTACGATACGGATAACGCTGAATATGAGGATATACTATTGGATCATTCCGAAACTGCGTTGCCGAAACGTTTCTATATTATAACGTTGATACCGATGCTGTGCATATTGGTTCTGACGATAATATTGTTGGTCGTCGCGTTCTTGTACAGGAAGAGTAAGAAGAAGTATCTGTACGCTACTGGTCGTCGGGTAATGGCGTTTTCGAACCCGAACTATTATACTTCGAATAGTGAACCAGTCCCTAACAACGTCGATAAGAAGCCTTGCTTGTGGAAACGATTGAAATATGATAAATCTCAGGTATGATTTAAAATGATTTATTTGGTCAAACTTGTGTGTATTTTCACTAGGGACAATATCTCTAAACTTGTTATTGTATAACCTCATTCAGAAGGTTCAAATTTTTACATTTAAAACCACCATAGGTTACTGCTTATGCGTTTATTGATAGTTTTATTTCGTATTAATTTAAATTATTAAAACGAAACAAACGTGGTCCTTCACTTCCCACCGAAAATAAGGATCCAGTTCTCATGGATGTAAATAAAATAAATGACATCAATAAAGTGATGATTGCGTGATTGATTAATCAAATAAAATTGAAAATAATTGTGCTCAAGAACAGTAGAGGTCCATGATTTTTTCTAGGGCTACTACAAAGCCATAGAAAGAATCATGGCATCATCATCATACCACAAGTCTTCAGCTCTTGCCAAAGCTGTCGCTTCATCTACTAGCTTAGCTCAAACCGTTGAGGATACAAAATTGAAATATTGAAGGTGTTGGAAGGTTAATGGATTTTTTGAAATTCTACCCCTAAGATGGTGAAAAGGGTCTCACTTTTACTGCGATCTCTTTTGAAAGACTTTAATTTTTAATAACAGATAAAGTTGTCTACAATTTCTGTTCCAAATATTGAAAAACAAAAAAATTGGGAACCCATCTTTGAAAAAATGAAAATGATTTTCTGCTCTCATGGCCATTAATCATCAGTTATTAGTCACCGTTTTCACTGAACCCATAATTGCATAAATTGAATCACAGTGAGTCCAAGAACAGTATGAGTCGGAAAATGCAGGTTTTGAGTCAAAATACCCAAAATTAGTAAATCTATATTGTTGAGTCCGAGAACATGGCAAATAACCTAAAGAATTAAAGACTATGACTACTAATGATGTAGTGATCACCAAGACATCAGTGTGCATCAAATAAATAAGAAAATAAGCTGAAATCCCAAGCAAAACAATCAGATAAATCGTGCTCAGTCACTTGGTCAGGCCTAAAATACTTAGCTCTATCTAGTGATCAGTTTATTTGAAGAAAAGATTTCGTAATAGCAAACTTTTGCACAATAATGGGCCCAAAAATGAATAGGATAGGATTGGACGAAACCTCAAGAAGATGTAGGTATATTCCAAGAATGGTAGATTAGGTGCAAAATTAAAGGGTATTGAAAAAGAACCTGATTTCTTTAACATTGTAAGTTACTAAACATTTCAAGGACATTTATCATTACCTCCTGAAGGAGGTGGTTAGAAAACATGACCATGACCAAGAATATGAGAGATATTGATCATATGTTGAAGGAAAAGTAATCCATTGTAATCCACTGGTGGTGCAACAGTTATCCAAAGAACTGCAGCTCATCTGCGACTGGTGGCAATGCATGATATGTCAGTATTTCCAAATATCTTAATAGTTTTATTTAACATTAATTTAAACTATTAAAACGAAACGAACATACATAGCTTTTCACTTTCTAAAATGCTGAATAAAATAAACCTTGATCAGTGTACTTGTTGGCCTTGGCCTTTAAAATGTACAGAATTACTGCCCCAAAATGATTGAGTTCAAGAATAGTGTAGATCTATGATTTTTTTGTTGTTGCTATCTTAATTTAGTCTAGTTTTTTTTCCCCAAAACATTTTTAGACAAAAATAGTAGTGCTACTAGTCTGCTGTACTCGCCAAAGCTTTGACCCAACTGTCATATCAATGTCTAGACTAAACCGACAGGAATTTGAAGGAGAGTGTTGATTTTATATTGTAGAAAAGATTTTTCGAAATTGCACCTTTAAGAGGATGGCAAAATGTGTATGGGAATTATTTTTATGGTCAAATTTAGTTGAAACGTAGTATCAATGCTCTTCAACACAGTTAATAAAACACGTATTTCACCGCTTTTTAAAATTCAAATTCTGAGATGGTGTAAATGAATGAAGAGGATGAAGGAGGGAGAATGGGGGACAAAATTTGTAAATTTTTATGGTCAAATTGACTTGAATATATATATTGATTTTCTTCCATTTTTATACGGATATCATTGTCTATTTCCAACGATTTTGCAGATATTTCCGATTTTTCAGTTTTTCATCATCCGTATAAAATTTATGTAAAAAATGCTATCCCCATTCTATTGGAAAAAATCAAGTTATTTTAAAATTGGAAAATTACAGATCCCTATTTAATCACCTTGTAACATAAATGCAACAATTTCATGATTAAGCGAAAACTCGAGTGTTCTCTGATTTTTTGAATAAATGTCCGCTATAGCAAATTTTTTTAGAAAAAATCGAATAACTACAACACGCCTGAATCAAATTAAAAAACTAAAGGTATTTATAAAGTTTAAAAATAGGTAAATCTAAATATGTAAAAATATACAGGGTGTCCCATTAAAAATAACAAAGTAGATGGCAACTTCCGATATAACCGGAAGCGCTAGAAATCTAATAATATTTTCATTGAAGAGAACATAATCAGCTATATATAATTCTAAATTTTCTAATTTATATTTTGGCCAGAACCCTATAAACTTCTAATGAACGGTCTCGCTGAGACACCTATAGGGTGTTCCATATAAAATAATAAAGTTAGTATCTACTTACAGTAGAACCGGAAGTCATTACTGATACTAATTTTAAAATGTGTAGAATTTGATTCGAGGCAACATTTATTTGAAACACTTTTTCAAGAAATTAATAAGTCGGCTATGGACCGTTGCATTTTAGGCTGGACACCTGTATATTATGGTATATATGCTCTTTGACACAATTAATGGAATTTAAATCCTAAGGAGGTGAAAGGGGTGCGAAATAATACTTTTATGGTCAAATTTACTTGAAACTTGATTAAACACGTGTTACGGATTTTTTTAATATTCAACGCCTGGGTAGGCAGAGAAAGAGAAGGGAGGGGGAAGTGATGGGGGTCAAATTTACTTGAAACTCAGCACTAATGTTCTTTGAAATAAATAATGAAACACGTATTTCGACGTTCTTTAAAATTCAACCATTAGAGTGCTGAAAGAGGGTGGTACAGTTTTATAGAAAAAAGTTACATTCTCATGGTCAAATTTACTTAAAACTTGGTATTATTCAAATCCTGGGAGAGGGGGGAAGGGACGAAAGAGGGTGGCAAAATTTGGTATTAATAAAAATTTATAAATAAAATTTTGGGGGAGGGGAGCGGGTGGGGGGAGGATAAAATTTTGCAAAGAAGAAATTAAGAAAATATTTTTATGATCAAATTTACTAAAAATCCGTACCTAATGAGACACATTTTTCAGAGTTCTTTAAAATTCAATATCTGGGGGAACGAAAAGGAGCGGAAAAGCGCTCTTTGACACAAAAATAATTAAAACACATTTTTCGGCTAATTTGATAGCGATTTGTACAAGAATAGACGTTACCACTCATCAATCTTATTAAAATAAAAGAAAACTATACAGGAAAAGCCGCGAACAGAAGAGCTTTTACTTACACGTCTATTTATTGATTGTTTTGAAAGGAACTTTTTCTACTCATACTGTTGTTGTTGGACTTTCGACTCACTGCGGCATGCACTGTTGTGTGTTTGCATTTATGTGTCTCTCACGCAAATTATGCCCTCACAGATATGTTCCCAACTTTTATTAAAACAATTTAATCAAAAAATTAAATTGTTTAGGACCGCGTCTACGAGATCAAGACGGGAAGTACGAGCCCGGAAGTCGCTAGTCTGATCCCGACGGTATTAACCCCGAGCAGCTCGAATTGCGAAGCGGTCACCCCCGAATTGGAGCGCTCACCATCCGTCACGCCACTGCACAGGACGGACTCCATAGCGCCGGTCGTTTAAAACGAAACAACCGAGTATAATACAATAATAAAAAAAAAAAAATAAAAATAAATAGATGCCAAAAAATAAAACTAGTCAACCTGGATAGTTTATATAAATAGGGAGCAGAAGAGATATTATTGTAAATAGGTTGATTGTCAAATTAGATGACTGACAATAAATCATTTATAATACTGGAAAAAAAAATAAATAAAACGTAACTATATCAAAAAAAAAAAAAATTAAATAAACGCAATTACAATAAATGATATTAGAAGAGAAATTTCCATTAATTAGAGGGGAAACAAAATGACGAAATAAAAACACGATAATTAATGAAAAAAATGGGATCCAACAGTACTAAATATGTTAAAAAAAAATAAATAAAATAAAGTCACTGCACATCAAACCGAAATATACTATAAATATACTAAATAAAGATTTTATAAAAGAAAAATATTTAAAAAAATAATTAAATGGATTGTAACAATAAATGTTTTGATTTGCCCATGTTTCTTTCAAAAAATATAATAGTGTATAATTCAAATAGATATTACATATCTCCTAATATATTTAAATAAATATAAAAATTAAATTCCCTCTTTAATTTGGATAATTTTAACGATGAAATGATATTTATTTCCCATAATTTCATATCAATGAAGAAAAAATTGTTTTAATTTTGTAATATTTAAGGATATTTTTTATCAGAAACAAAGATAATATATTATGTAAAATGGGAACGAAAGTTACTTGCATGCATGTCTGGTATATTAGAGTTAATATTTTTTATAATAATGTAATATTGTATGACAGAGTTTTCCATAAAGACTGATTGTTAGGATTTGTTAATATTAAAATATTAAAATGGAGGATTGACAATTAAAAAAAATTATAAAAAAAAGAGATTACATATTTCACTTGAGTTTTATAATAATTATTTTGTTTTTTAATTAAATTTTATTATTTGAAAAAAAAAGTGAAATATTTAATTATAAAAATTTTAATTTAATATTTTCCTAGTTAGAATGGAACGGTATGAATGAATTCTTTTTAATTTTTACATGTCGTTGTACAAGCTAGACCGCATAAGGCTCATGTGGTTTACCCTGTATAATATGTATCAAAAAAAAAATTAAAATAAAAATAAATTACAAGAACAAAAAAAAAATGAAAAAAAAAACAAACACATTTCCCAAAATATTAAGGTCTTAGATGAATATTCACATAAAATTGAAAATTTTGTAAATGTATTTGTTAGGCTAACGGGAAAAAAGCATTCAGCTCATTGTAAACGAATCAGACAAGGTTAAATTTAAACTGTTAACGATTTATTACAAAATTGGGCCACCTACGAAAGAAGCCTTTCGCTAATTCGGACGTTATAATCCTAAGATTAAAAAAAAATGAGTCAATAAATTTTTTTAAGTTATACTTACCTTGTAAGGTGACAGTTTAAATTTTAATTTTGGATGAGGTTTCTCTCTCTCAAAAAATCATCAGTATTATAAATTTTAGCTCAATGAGAAATAAGAAAGGCTCAATAAAATAACATAAAAAACATTTATTACAATAATTGATTTTTACATCACGTACACAATACGCGTCAACAAAATTAAAGTGAAAGAAAGATAACACAATGAACAGTTTGAAGTATCACATACTAAGCAGATAAGATTCAAATTGCTGTATAAATCGTTTTTACATAAGTGATACACAATAATTAAATAAAAAAATATATATATAAAACAATAAAAAAACATATAAAATAGATATGTTCTAAAAATAAGTGTTTACTATGTAATAAACTAAATAGATTTATGTTTACAAGACATGTAATTTATATAAATTCATGGATCTTGTTGCCTCCACATGATACCATGATAATAAACAATGTATTTTAAATGTTAAACCTGTGTGTTTCATTTTTATTTGCCTGTTTCCCGATATGTCTTGAAGTCTTTTATTTAATTAATTTATTGAGACAATTCGATGGTGTCTGTGTGTAGGTGTGTAAAATGAACGATTTGATCGAGATGGTTTTATCAAGAAAAGCAAGCAATGTCTTAGGCGTTAATGTTATTATTAATAAGGTAAGTATAGTGTACGAGGGTCGTTCGATATATTTTGCGGTTAATGGCAATACAATAATTCATCCACCACCATTTTTTTGCAAAATTTTGACAAAAAAAAAAATTGGTTAACGTCGTCAAATCATAGTGTCGTCAATTATATGGATATTATTATACCACCTGGTAATATAACCTCAAATAAAAATGGACTAGTTGGATATTTATTATTACCAGGGTAAGATAATTCTCAAAAATTAAATTGAAGAAAAAGATCTTAGCGAAGACGATGAAAATCCACCTCTCAATAAAAGCTTTGGACCTGAGTCTTTGCCTGCAAGTGACGAAGATTTTGAAGAAGAAAATGAACAAATCTAGAAATCTGAAGTAGTGCCAAGCCTGCCCCAAACATCTCACGTTTAGCTTCAACGCGCAAAAAAGACGTAATGAAGGAGTTCATAACGCAAAATGAACTAACTCCCAAAGAAAAAATTGGTTGGAGGAAAGCGGTTCAATTACTAACTCCAAACATCAAGTGATTTGAGAAAACAGTTGAAGATGTAGTTGAGCTAGAAAGTCCAATGTTTTTTTTTCTCTCTCAATACTTTAGCGACGAACTGTTTGAAGAAATTGTTGAGTTCACAAATTTGTATGCCATAAAACAGCATCAAAGATTTGGTCCAACCTGCTGCTAAGAAATAAAAACGTTTGTTGGCATCCATTTGCCGCTGCCCATTTGTTATTTTGTTAACCTTTAATCACCTCCTGAATGGGGGTTGGTAACCCTTCCCAAGTGATATCAAAAAATTGCCAACAAATTAAGGTGTAAATTAAGTGTGGGGAAATCTGCTAAGGTCACAAATGCTGGTTTTGCGAAAAAAAAAACAAAAATTATATATCATTAGATAATTAACATAAGCCAATTTGAAAAATCGAAGTCTATCTTTAAATGCAAGTGGAGGCAGTCCAGAAAATCCCTTTAAGGAATGCTGCAAGCGTGCCAAAAGATATAAAATTCAGGAACTTCGGAGTATGCATTCCCATAAACTGATTGACGTTTGTGCTTCAGCATAGATAATAGAGGACAAGAAAAAATGTTACCCAAACAAGCAAAAGTCAGTCTACAAAGTTTGCTCGATCAAGGCCTTGAAAAGGCTTTTAAAAACCAAAATAGAAGATGATATTAATGCATTAGAACAGGAGGATCTTATATTACATAGAAAGTGAGGTTATGATGGATAATTCTACATCAATTCATCAATGGAAAAATTCTCGACCGTCATCAATATAATACGTCGAGCCTTAAAATTTGAATTTAGAAAGGAGACACTCGACTTAAGACGAAAGGAGAAAATCCATGTCGAGAATGAAATAAAAGATCTCTAGGAAATGGAAATCAATATGCAAGGACGGAGTTTTAAGGTGCGACGTATCCTTTATTCAACCTATCGGATAACAACCTACCAAAACTACAAATCAGACCATTGAATAATGAAGCTATTAAACTAGGAAAGTCTGTTCTACATGCACGAACAAGATTCATTAAATTGTGGAGAACATCAGAAGATAATGTACCGATCAAAGAAGAGGAAAAGAAACGTATTCAAAATCAATTTAAAGAAACCATATTGATGGAATATTTATAAAACGACTGGTTCTAATATTAGAAATAATTTCGTGCAATTTCGATATTGATGCAGAAAAATTTGCTTGCGAAACAGCAAACTTAGCTTATACAATAGTTCGGCAATACCATTACTTTGAAGAAATGCTATCGAGAGCTTGGAGGAAAGTCGAGCTGTTTTTTTTAATGACGTTTATAATAGGATGTTCATGGTATATTGTTGGAATTCACCCCGCGAATGAATGCAATGAAAGTAGATCAAGTATTAGAAGCGGATGGTTATGTTGTGTTGTTTAGTGCCTAGCAGTGTGCTATTTCCCACCTTGTCCACTAGAGGGCATTGGGTTGGAATTAAGCGATCTTGCATTCATAGTTGCACTGATGAGACCTTGAAGGTCGAACCCACGTGGTCCACTTCTCTCGTTTTATTTCATGAGTGTTAAATTACTTTAAACATTAAACATGCCAAGTAAATAAAGTCGTCCTTAATGTGCTTTAAAAGAAAAACTTGAAGTGTTAAAAAGACTGGACAAGGGAGAAAGTTCTCCTAAATTATTACTCGAATACGGTGTTGCAAAAGCAACGATTAATTAATGGAAAAAGGATCCGTTAAAATTAAGCAGTTTTGTTCTGCTTCAAGTAAAAACATTCTTGAAAAAACGGTAAAAAAAACGACTGTTTTCATATGAAAAAAAAAAAACTTGACGACACCTTATTCTTGTGGTTCACTCAAGAAAGACTATGGATAAATATGTATCTTTGGGGTGCTGCCGTGGTCGTTGTAACAAACTTGACGTTTCGCTGATCATACTGTCAGCTTCTTCAGAAGTTCTCTAAAGACTGATGTTGGTGTCCTCTACTCCTCGTTATATACCCAGTCCCTGTTCCGCTCCAGTATATAACGAATAGCAGAAGACAACAACATCAGTCTTTAAAGAACTTCTGAAGAAGCTGACAGTATGATCAGCGACACGTCAAGTTTGTTACAACGACCACAGCAACACCCGTAAGATACATACTTATGAAACAGTGGCCGTGAAAGCCTACATTCAAATAATATTAATGGTTACCCATCATTTTCAGCTAGATCGTTGGAAGTAAAGACATGGAATTAGACAGCTCACGATTGCTGGGGAGAAGCTGTCAGGAGACAACGAAGCAGCAGTCGATTACCTAAAAGAATTTAGAGATCTTGTTCTGGCCTAAAATTGCTCAGCGGAGCAAGTTTACAACGCTGTTGAAATCGGACTGAATTTTAAGGCTTTGTCTACCAGAAGAAGAGAAATCTGCTTCAGCGTTTAAAATAGACAAACAACGTCTACACATCAACGAACGTTCAAAAATATTAACATCAACTCACTTCCTGTATTATAAGAATAAACAAAGCTTGCCTAATCGTGCTTTGCTGTTTATAAAAACACTGCTCCGTCCCACCTCGAAAAAAATGAAACTTGTTTGTGGAGACATCAAAGCAGTTTTCCTGCCACCGAATGTAACTTCAATTCTTCAGCGTAAAGATACAGAAAAATCCTGATTCGCACCTTACTTGAAGAGGATGAAAATGAACTCGCAATCCTGCAAAAACTTAAAAAAATTACAATAAAAGATATGATCTACTGGATGGTTCAAGCATGGGATAACTTTTATACCAGTGAAAGACTGTGGCCTCTTTCCACTAGTCAAAAAAATCCCTGATCGTGAAGACGCAGAAGAAAGCTGTGTTTATGAGTAAACTGTCGTTGTCGACAATGGCCACCAGGAGTACGGTGACGAAGACATCGTTGGAATGGTGCAGGACTTATCAGCTCAGATCGACTCCTATCTCACTCAGACGCGACAAATGCTCTTGACTTCGCCTTACGCTACATCGAACTTGACGCTTGAAAAATAGTTGGGGATGACTCTAGTGCCGTAAAGAGTTTAGTTTTAGGTCCATAAACCCCAACCCGTACCCCTTTGCTTGTCTTGGATTCGAATTTAGGTCCATCAGAGCTCCATTCCTCGCGATTCGGAAGTAAAACCCTGAATGGTCGCTCAACCAACTAACGAAGAACAACTGTTACTAAGAAAGCTCTCGAGAAAATTCTGAGTAGCTCAAAACAAAAAATCCGAAGACCCAAAAGAGAAAATTCACAGCAAAAACAGTGAAAGAAATGAATGTCAGGCAGAATTAATTACATCGTGTACTGATGAGGCTATAGAAAGCTGAAACACGTGTTTGTCCATTGACTACTCTGTAATGACAACTACATTGTGGTCCATTGTGGTATCCACGCATATCCACATTAAACATAATGTCAACGTTCAGAGATAAACGGTAAGGATAGGCTGTTATTAGGGTTTCTTAAAGACATCCAGCGGTCTCTTAAGGTGTGTGTAAAGGTGTTCTCTGGCCTTGTTACACCACTATTTTAGGAAAACTCTACGAGCTCGATAGTTTGTGATGATAAAGCATTTCTTCGCTTATTATGCCATTGCGAGGCATTCAGTGGCATTAGCAAGCAAAACTTTCAGTTTTTAAGAAATAGTATTCCAAGTCTCTTAAACCACAAAATGTATTTAACTAACCTCGTATATACACAAGGTGATATCGACAATAAATACGATCATATTAAAGTTGATATTACCTTGTGTATATTTTAATTTAAAAATTGACATCATTATAAATATCGAATACAAAAATAAACATAAAAAATCTGAAATATATCACTTTAAAAAATTTATGTACAAAATAGTATCATGTGTCAGTAGATTTGCTCCTGCAACGAATTATAACCGTATCTGTGTTGAAAATTGGTCGATAAATTATTTATTATTTTGAGAGACTGTAGCAGTATATTTATCGTAAGTCTCTACATCTGTAATTTTCCTTTCGGTATCTATATATAGATTACAAATCTGGATATTTTCTAATCGTTACTTTTGACTAGTCAGCATAACATCTACATAATATGCAGTGATTCGATGAAATATTTTATCAGCTCACTGCGATATGCCAAAGAGTAACAAAAAATCGAATTTTGGAAGACTACTACTTACAATTGCTGATTGGCGAAACAAATATCGTGGGAATTCACTACTTTCTAACATAATACTGTTGCGAGTATTTTTTCAATTTTTTTGTTTCTCTTCTCTCTCTCTCTCTCCTGGTGGTTGGTTCTCAGGTAACAGAAAGTATAAATTAAATTAGTTATCGTTTTACACGTAAGTTGGTAAAAAAATATGTCACAGCTCAGATGTTAATGTTCAATTCTGGAAATGATTCGATCATAATTGTTTCCAATAAATCCTGAAAAATACGGAAAATTGTTTAAAAAATATATGCAGGCCCCCTACCTGCGAGCAAAAAGATTTATAAATAAACTTAAACAGCGAGAAACAAAAGGATTTTTAAAGTTAAACAATATCCTGCAGTCACAACGCCTACAAAACATATAAATAAAAATAAATTAAGCGGGGAGGGGGGGGGCAGTGGAGAGTCGGGGTGGAGCCCCCCTCCCCGTCCCCTTCTTCCATGGTAGATATAAGAAAATTCATACTTCTAATCATAATATGTATACAAGTAATAAAATTAGAAATAAACGTATTTACAAAGAGGATGCCCCCATTTTTTAATAGAAACAGGAGGGGGTGGGAGCGTACAATATAAATTCACATATGAATATTAAAAATTTTTCAAAATTAAGCGAAGGGAGGGGGAGAAAATACCATGATTTTTTTTTCTTAATATTTTTATAATTAAGTGACCCCCTGGGAGGATTAATAAAGAAAAAATTAAAGAATATTGAAAAAATTAATTTAATTGTAATAATAATCATTTAAATGCTCCCTCTTTACTTCCTGCTCGTGGCCCCTAAAGGAGTGGGTATATATCGGCGTTAAAAAAAAAATTAAAATATTTATAATAACAATCCATGAATAGAATAAAAAAATAAAATTAAAATAAAATAAATAAATAAATTATAAAAAATAAATTACGAAAAAGAACAAATGAAAAGTAGTCAAAAATAAATTTTAACAATAATATATTTATTCTTATAGAACCTGATGCTTCTAAACTAAATTATTATTTTTATTAAATAAATCAAAAAATTTTAAAAAAATACATCAATAAAATTTTCTAAATTAACTCCCCATTGCCTCACCCCAATGACTTTGCCCCCTCAAAAGATGAGAGGTAAGACGACAAAAAAAGGAATTGTTTAAACGGAGGTAAACACAGACAAAAAAAAACAATAAAACAATCCCGTTAGGAGGCGAGTAAAATAATTAAAAAATATATGGATATATACATACAGTGCTCTCTCCTCTCCTCCCTCCCTCAGAAAGTTCGGAGAAAAATAAAAAAAATCCTATTTTGGGGAAGGGAGGGGGCGGTGGGCGGGAAAAATATGACATATTTACATATAAATATCGGGAATTTTTTTAATTTAATAGGTCAATAAAATTTTCTCAATTAACTCCCCGCTCTCTCACCCTAATGACTTTGCCCCCTCAAAATATGAGAGACAAGACGAGGAAAAAAGAATTGTTTATACCGAGACAAACAAAAAACAATAAAACAATCCCGTTAGGGGCGAGTAAAATAATTAAAAAATATATGGATACATATATACAGTGCTCCCCACCCCGCCCCCTTCCTTCCAGAGAGTTAGCAAATTTTTATTTTTATTTTTTCAAAAACAGTTTTTACGACATTAATTTGTGCTTGTTGAAAATCTATTTAAGGTCAAATTAAGTTGTTTCAAAAACAAAAATAAGGAGGGGGTGATTAATACATATTAATACATAAATATTAAAAAAAATTTAAATCGAATAATTCAATAAAATTACCGCTTCTTCCCACCCCCCTTCATTTTCCTTCAGCCTTCTTAAAGGAAGAGAGGAAGACAGAAAAAAATATGCTGCTCAAAATGTCACTGGTGTTAAAAAATATATTTATCAATTTTTTTATTTTTATTGAATTATAACTAATGAGCGAGTGGGAAGGGAGATGAAGGGGGGCAATCAATAAATATTCCAAAATTTAAACAAGAGGCGACGGCAAAAATTCAGAAAAATAGGGATCATATAAAGCGTGTCCTAAAACATCACAGTCAACAAATCCCTATATTATACAGGGTGTCACAAAATAGTGGCTCATATACCTTCATGCAAATACAGAGAAATAATATAATAAAAATAGTAGGTACTTACATAAAACAATTGTTTATTCATCATCTTATTCTGCAGAGTATCGAATATCTTTCTAGCGCCATTCCTAGCGGCACTAGCTCCAACTAGAGTAATCAAAACCTCAGGTACATTATTTATAAACTGTTCCCTCGCTTCCCTCGCCGTATGCTTTCTAATATCATCCAATCGTTGATCTTTAGGTCCGGCAAGGACGCCAGCAGGCCACCAAGACTTAATAACTAATGTAATATAATAATGCAGCATCTGTTCGGAAAAGCACCAAGAGATAGTATCGTATATTTGCCTGTTTATTGTCCTTCCATAAGTAATTTGTACGAACGCGATTAGCGTTTTCCTAAGATACTTAAAAAGGCCTCTCATATCGAAAATCTCACTCATAAGGGAATATAAAGGTTCCGCTATCGAATCTTTCCCATCGTCGACAATTTTTCCCCCGACTCCGTTTAATTTAACGTCCACGCTATCTACACTACCGGATCCGTCTAAATATTGTGAAATATCTTCATCTTCGCTTTCTCTTAACGAGTAAGTTGCGTCTTTAGAACTTAATTCGTTACTATTACTGTAATATTATTATTTAATATTATTTCTAATATTAATTCTGAATAAATCTTACCTTTTAAATAAAGTCGAAAATGAAAATTTTGATTTTTTAGTTGAGGGAGTGGTATGTTTTAAATGCTCTGAACTCGGGCTGAGAAACGAATAAATTGCTTCACTTTGATTTAATCTGTCATCTTCCAAAATAAACTGTGAAATATAAAATAATAAGTTTCGAAAATTCGTGTCAAACAATCGACTTACTTGAAGATATTTCTGTATCTGTGCTTTGGCCTTCTCCAAAGAATTCTTGTCGTTTTTACCGAAGAGGAATTTGAAAGATTGAGACGGTAATTCTAGACTTTTTAAATTAGAACATAGAGGGCGTAATTTTCGATGTAACTCTTGAAATTGCGTTAGCGTTCTAGAAACAACCCAACCCGAACTTATTTCTTCTTCACCCTCTACCGAATCTTTTTCGATCATATCCACAATAATGACAAACACAAGAGTATCTTTTTCGTCGACCACCTTAAAAGGAGATATTTTATTTTTTTCCCCCTTGAAATTAGAGAAATGTAAAAAAGAAAACATAAAAACATAGTTGGAGTAATTTTGGTGCTTAGTTAAATATTGAAATAAGGGGATAAGAAGGAAATTAAAAACGAAAAAGGATGCAGGAAATTAGAAAAGTGAAGCTCTGTATCAACAATAAGAGTATTGTTGATGGGATGGCACAGCTATATCTACGTCATCAAGGAACGAGGAGATCGTTGTTTGCAGAAGAAAGTGAATGCCATCAGTCGTTGACCACTAAGTGGAGGCTTAGGTTTAACGAGGCAAAATGTATTGCGATAACATCTTTGTGGAGGACTACCTCTTCTCTGGTGTCGTCTCTGGAACGAGGAGCTCGTTTATCGTTGTTTGGAGGAGCAATTGAATCTTTCGGTCGTTGGAGCACTTAGGATTTAAGCAAAATTTTTGACAACATTTTTGTGGAGGACTAATGTCTTCTTCCACTGTTCTTGGCGCTGTCCATCAGAAATATTGATTTACACTGAGGATTTCAAGAAATTTCGTCCAAGATCAATGCTTCTTCCGGCTCGTTTTCCTGGTCAAGTCTGGCCAAGACCCATTTGAAGAAGCTCGAAATCCTCCAGAACAAAATTCTGCGGATGACCCTGGTTCGTCAGGAATATCCAGCTCCGTTCTGAAACCACATTACGTCACTCGGCACCAAGACCCTGGAGAGGACAACTACAACTGCCAACTCCCGTCTGGCCGGGCTCGATCTGGATAAACCACCGCCTAAAGTGAAAACCTGAAGGGCTGACTAGGACAACCACCGGAAGGATAAACATCTACCAGTGTCAAGACACAACGAGATTGATCACTTCACCACAATCCCATACATCCCATCATACACAAGGCAAGGCCTTTAGAAGCGGCAATAGGGCTCAAGAACATTCCGGCCCAGCCCTGGAGGAGAAAAGATGGACCATCATTGTACACGGGATCGATCGTCTTCTTACTTAGAACTTTAATCAGTGTGACCGCTGGATTGTTTAAGACTTAAGAAACCATGAAATTTAAAACCCGAAGAGGACCCAAAAACGATCGTTAAGTATCGGATTAGAAGGAAACTTGAAGATCCGTGTTACCCCAGCAGATCTATCAAGACCACTATCCACGCCGACCCAACTTCATATGCAGAGGAAAACTTCGCCTCATCAGCGTCCCTCCAAATGCCAGACGTACATCTTCATCGCTTCTCGCCGTGCTGACCTGACTCAACGGATTGGGCAATAACTCTAAACTTATGCCCTCTATAGGTACTGAAAATAGAAGGATGCCGACCAGTAGTCAACAAGACAAGTTGTCCGTCTCTACTGCTTGATTTATTTTTATTGTTCTTGCTAGTAAGGTGATTCCTGTCCTTTGAAAATTTGGCGATGCTCAACGTTTACAATTTGTTACATCATGGTAGACGGTTTTATGTAAACACTAATGAACTATTTAGTCGGACTGACAATCCACGAATTGTCCGAACTAACTCGGTATCTGTGGTTACTGACTTGTTTCAGTCGATCGCTGAAAGCAATAAAGATATAAGTCTATGTTCGAAATGATCCTGATGACGTAAAGTAGGCAGAAACTATAATCCGTATCTCATTTTTAACCTCTCGTATTGCTTTCGTTCGTTGTATAAGCGACTTCTTCAATGGCGGCATTTTTCGATAGATGTTCCTCTACATTTGACAAAGCAGAGTTTGAGGAAAGACAAGTTGTAGGATTTGTATGTCGTGCATGCTGCGATAACGTCGCGAACTTCATCTTCCCGCCAACTAGCGCAAGTATGATCTGTGGGTAGGAAAGGAGCGACCAATACCACGGTGTTTGCTGGATACGGCCGGCAAGAGCGTCATATTTTGTAAAGGCGATCCATTAACACCACCTTGCCAGTTTGCCAGTTCTTTATTAAAAGTAATCTGGATTGGACTTAGAAATATGTGATTCTAGCTATTACGTTGTTGACACAATGACAGGTCTTAGAAGGAATGCCACTCACCGGTGGGATGTTTTTAAAACGAAATCACAAAAAATGAAATGAAGAAATAGTCTACTGTAGTAATTATTGTTATACAATACATGCTAATGAAATTAGGTTTGGTGATTTGAGACCGGAAAGCCCGAAATTTGCTCTTGCTAGTAGGGTGATTTCTGCAATTATACTGTGTATAAACGCCTATTACAGGCATTTTTGGCATGTGTTAACCAGTCAAGAACTTTTGGAACTTATAGTGGGAGAAAACTGGAGCAATTTATGGTTTAGAAGAAGGCAATACAGGACATAATAAAAATAATAAAAATAGGATAAAAAAAACTAACCTCAGCACTTTGAGCAACAGCTCTCCATTTCCCTAAATTCTCACCCCATATCTCAGTCCTCTCTAAATGAGCTTCCAATTGCCTCCTTTCGCCCTGCAACCACTCGACCTCCTTCTCCAAAATACTAAGCACCCTCGATTCAGGTTTGAGAGAAGATTTCAACGCTTGTAGAGCCTGAAGAGGATCCATTTAAATAACACTATCTGCGGTGATTACCTTAACTTGACATACTTGCACTTTATTGTTTAGTTTCTCCTGCAATTGATCCAATTTCCTCCTGGCATAATTCGAATGGTCACCTACGTGTAGACTATTGTCTTGAGTCACCGAATCTCCGGAACTCGGTCGCTCTTCCGAAGATCCTGTTCCGTCCACTTCGGTCACGTCTTCGCTTTCGATTGCGATCAGCATTTTTTTGTAAAATTCGCTATGGATGAAAGGTTGGTAATATTTGTCTTCGATGATTTGCACAACTTGGTGTTGTACTTCGTAGAATACTTCAGGGCCTTTGTCTCCTATAATAAATGAGGATAAAATTATGATAACGAAAGAGATAACTAATGTACCTAGTAAGAATTCTTCCATTCGTTTCTTTGTGAATTTATCAACTTTAATCTCGCCGGTGGGATTTTTGATATAAGTATAAAAAATTTCAGCGCCTATCTGATGCCAATTTTTCCTTTGTGCCGATTTCAATTCCTCTACAGTTATGTAATAACCGACTAGACCTTCGCTAGCTACTGTTTCTAAAAATTGAGTTAAATATCTCCGACCTAAGACATTATCTAATATTGTCGATAAAGGTAACACCTAGAAAACAATAATTAGATATATAAATAACATTAATTTGCCGATAATTCTAATCCACCTTTTCGTCCTGGTATTGATATCCAATATCCCAACCTAGCTCGCTAAGTCGTTTCTCGCATTCTTTCTTAGCGAACGTCAATTGAGTGATATATCGTTTTAATTTTCTAGCTGCGTTTATTTCGGATTTATTTATCGTTGTAGTGCTGCTACCTTTTTCGATATCCGGATCGACACCTTTAGCTCGTTTGAGATTTTGCAATGTCGTAGCTTGCATTATTTTGGTTACAATATCATATCTACAAATTAATTATGTTAAAAATTTGGTTAATATAAAAAAAAGTTTCATACCGAAATCGCTTTAATAATTCTACATCGTTAGATTTTTGAATCATTTTCAAAAAATCCTCGAAACTGTTCGCATATTCGAACGTCTTTCGATGAATCGCAGCCGTAACTTTCTGTGCTTCAATATATACAAGTACGTTTTGATTAAAGTAATCTGGATCAGTAATATTGTCGATTGTGGGGTATAATACTAAAATAAACAAGGAAAAAAATGTAGGCATCCTTAATTAACATGTAAGCATGTATATTAAAGTATGGGGCCTAGAAGGGAGCCCTGTGGGACTCCAGACAAAATGGGTTAAATTATACTTACATTTAAACATTTTTGTAAAATAAATTTAATAGTTTTTAATAATTTTAAAAATGAATATAAATTTTGAAACTAAACTTTGAAAGTTTTTCAAATTCAGAAATGTTGAGAATTAGAAATTTTTATATTTACAATCAAAATATTTAACAATTTCTGTTTTGAAAATGTTTATATTTTGAAATCTTGCAGTTTTTTTTAATTTTAGAACCCAAAATTAAAATTTTTAGTAATTTTTTTGAATTTAAATAACAGAATTTTCGAATTTTCAGAAATATTTTAAAATCTTGCAATTTTTTTAAAATTTTAGTACCTATAAACATTCTTTTTTAAATTCTTAGAATTTTTACAAAAGTTTTTGAAATTCTATATCGTATTTTGAGACTGAGTTTTTACAAATTCATGATGAAAAAACTAATAGAAACCTACCCATATGTATTTACAGTTAAAATAAATATTTAACGAAATTTTTGAAAATTTTTAAATTAATGGATATTTTCGAAAATTTTTAAATCCTAAATTTTTAAAAAGTTTGTTCTTTTCATTTTCTCTGAATTTTGACATTTTTTGATATACATATTTTAAAATCTTGATAAATATTTAGAAACTTTTTTAAATCTTGAAGTAAAAATCTTTACAATATTTAACGAAATTATTGAATAATTTTAAATTATTAGATATTTTTGAAAATTTGGAAAACATTAAATTTTAAAATTTTGATTTTTTCATTTTTCTCTGAAATTTTAAAAATATTTTAAAATCAAAAGTTTTTTAAAATATTTAGAATCTAGAAATAAAAATGTTTACTTTTTTAAATTAGAAACCCATTTAATTTAGAAATTTATAAGTTTTAATAAGTATAAATAAATTTAAATTTTTAAATATTAATTTGTAAATTTTTAGAATTTTAAAAATGAATGTAAATTTTAAGTCTTAGAAATGGAGTTTACATTTAAAATTAACATTTAATTTTTAAAATTTTTGAAATTTCTTAGTCTTAGAAATGAATAGAAATCTCGAAACTTAATTTTTACAATTTCAGAAATGATAAAAATTAATAGATTTTTATATTTAATAATTTGGGTTAATTAAATAATAATTAAATAATTTTAATTAGATAGGGATAATTTAAAAAAATGTTAAATCCGAAATTCTTAAAAATTTAGAATTTATTTGCTTTTCTCTAATTTTGAAATTTTTTAAAATATCTTAAAGAAATTTTATAATCAAAAATAAGTGCTTATTATTTTGAAATTTAGAAACCCAATTAGTTTGAAAATTTATAAATTTTAATATAAATAAATTTAAATTTTGAAATATTAATTTGCAAATTTTTAGAATTATTTAAAAAATGAAGGTAAATTTTGAGCCTTACAAGTGAGTTAGAAATTTCCAAATTAGTTTTTTTGAAATTTAGAAACTCAGGTTTTAGCAAGGTTTTAGAATCAAATTTAAATATTAAAGAATTTTTTTTAATTTTCACAAATTTTAAATTATTTTGAAATTTAGAAAATGATTAGAAAAAATTTTGAAATTTTTAAAAAAATTAAATTTAAATATTTTAGAATTTTCACAAATTTTAAATCATTGAAATTTTTTGAAATTTAGAAAATGATCAGAAAGAAATTTTGAAATTTTAAACTTTCAATTTTCACTTACATGATACACTGATATAAATAATCTATGATTTTGTCATTGTTTATACGATTTAAAAATATTACCTTTACAAGCCAATACTTCTCGTAAAAAATATTTTGCAGGTGAAAGTAAATATCCTCTTGGCAGTAAGAACATCATCAATAACTCACTAACTTGTCTTAAATATTCAAGTTCCTTTTGCTTAGAAAGTAAATGCGGTGACAATTTGAATAGGGGATAATGGTCACTTTCCGCACTAAAATAAATTTATTAATACAATAAATTATTTATATAGAACTTATTTGTATACTTACACTAAAATTTTAGCTTCTCGGATTCTCTCAAAATGATTAGTAATTTTTAAAACAACATCGCAAGCCATCAGCTTGGCATGATCGACTCTTGAAAATCTTTCGTGTAATATCTCAATAGCTCCCCATAAATCTTCCCTGTAATAAGTAAATATTGTCAAATATTAAATCAAAATCTTACCGCTAAGAATTATATCTTACTTAATGCTCTCCCTCGAAAGCTCCGGTTTATATGCATATTTTTTAAAATAGTAAAATATGTAGTCACGGATTAAATAATCTAACAACTGCTGTAATAAACTATCCAAAGTACGGCCAAAAATAACCGGTAGATGATTTTGCGGAGACTTCGTTTTCAATAAATCATAATCGTGCTAAAATTAATTACGTTTTCACAATTCTAACATTTAAATATATAAATATGTACCATAAGATTATTTCGAAATACTTCTAATTCTTGTTGCACTCGTTCAATGCCCATTCCAGCTTTGTGGCGCGATGAAAGCAATATATGTACCCATAATATAGCTATGAATCCGAAAGCCGCAACTATAATGCTTAAGCCGAGAAACCACCAGAGTGACAAGCATACAGGTGAATATATAGTAATAGCAAAGCAAAATACACCGAATGTTATTACATACGTCTTTAATTGCATCCTAAAAGATGAGGGCAACAAGTTAGTAATCAAGCAAGATATATAACCTTAAAAATTATTGTTTGATATCTGTTGCACAGAGATAAGCTGAATATTTGAGAACAAAAGGAGCACTTACCTAGTAATTATCGTTATCTTTATTATTAAATATTCATAACATAATCCATTATCATTATTACGTTATGTATTGTGTGCTATATCAGCGATAGTAAACAAAACATGAATCACATCCGAATCTGTCAGTGTCAGATTCGGAAGTGGAATCCCCCAATGCGGGATCTTATCTTTTTGTTTATATTTATGTATATAATGTGTATTAAAACAGAATTTTCTAAAACAAATTAACATAGATATAGGACTTATATGCTGATTAATTTTATTACCAAATTAATACTTGTTTATCCGATATATATGCATATACTGTCAAATTGAAAAATACAGTTTTCTTTAAATGCAACGGCGGTAAACATTTAAATTTAAACAAGTTTGAGAAGAATATCCCCTTTAATATTTGCCGAACTGATATAAATGTATAAATATTTACATAATAAATCACTTCTTATGACATAACTTTTAACCTGTGTTGTGTAAATAATGGATTGAATTTATTAATGAACTAATTTGCGCCATCTATATTTGAGAAGCTCAATATATATCTGCAAATAGTACACATTATCACTACAGGAGGGCGACAGCAATTAGAGCGTTTTTAAAAATTGGAAATTAATGCTGTGACAAGCTGAAAAGAAAGAAATAAAACAACAAATAATTTATGATTTACCATTTATTTCAATGATTGAATATTTAAAACAATTTAATATGATATCATTGAGGCGAATACAAAAAAAAAAAACAAAAAATAATGATCGTTGTATCAAAAATAGTTTATAATAAATATATAGTCTATTATTATTAGATATTTACTTAATATAAGTATAGTAACAATTTCTAACAATAATAATAATTAAATCGAGTTACAGAATTGACGAATCAAAATTTTATCTCTTAATAAAGTAATAAATACTGTCTACAGGAGTTTCTCAATTAATAATTAAATAATATAATTAAATAAACAAATATTTACAATAATTATACTCGTATTTTACATCTAAAAAGAAAAAACTTAGCATCTAAATATCACATTTCAATAAAATAACTTAAAAAGGAATTTGGTGGAGGTACTTTAAAAAACGATTTCTTTTATCTTAAATTTCAATCTCTACTTTTTACTATAGTCGTTTCCCTGTATGGAATACGAGATAATTCGCACGTCTTCATCGTTAATTCTGTCGTAGGTTTATCTCTAGCATCCTCTAAAGATGAAAATATATCACTATCTTTGTATTTAGTATTCCTCCTCAATGATAAAGCGATAAGTACAGCAATCACTATCAAGAAAACTAAACAAGCCATGGTGATGAGACCTATGGCGAGAGGAGATAAAATATTGAGTGGAACTCGTTCTTTTTGAATGTCTTCAATATCGTTCCAATTAGTCCAAGTCCCATTGTGGAAGATTGGATTAGCTTTAGGATCTCTTGGAACGTTTATTGGAGCAATAGCCGTCTTTCTAAAATCGTTGAGGGCACTCTTGAAGACGTTCATCATCAACGGATTATCTTTCGCCACGTTTACTAATTCGCAAGGATCATCTTTAAGATTGAATAAACAAGGTGCTAAGGATGGGTGACATTGATGGTCAGGGGATACCTGTAATGGCTCCCTATCTTTACATCTAACCGTGGCTTCTCCGCGCATGCGCAGAATTATAGACTCGTCCAAAAGTTGTACGGAATAATCGGTTTTATTCAGAGCTTTATGGCGGAAATCGTTGTGCTTCTGATGGATCTGTTGGTAGGTGGTTATACCAGCTAGAGCTGTACCCGTTTTGGAGTCTAGAATTGCGTCTATATCATAATGATAATGCGAGTCTGTACCAGCTGTTCCATACCAATAATCTTTCTTGGTAACACTACCGTATAAATATTTCCATTTATTTCGGCGGATAGCTCCGTATTTCCATACATCATCGATGTTGTACAGGATCTCAGAACGAGGCCCTTTTTTATCTTGCGATATCGATTCCCACATGTCTATGCCGTCGATTTCACCTAATTCGCTCTTGTTTAAACCTGTCATATTAAATTGATTAATTTGATAATTCTTTAAATGTGTTGGGAAATAAAAAAACTTACCGGCGGCCGAATAAAGTGTCGGTAACCAATCTGAGATATGCATCAGGTCGGTGTAGACCCTTTGGGGCTTCTTAATTAATGGACTCCAGATTGCTGCGGCGCACCTCATCGCACCTTCGAACGCCGAATTTTTCATCTGGAATTGCGTTAATTAATAAGTAGCGAATATTATTGTCTTTTTTTTATAAAACGGACGTACCCCTCTGAATGGGTAATTTGAACCGGTGTTGGCGTGAATTCCCACGGTGGCACCTCCGTTATCCGACATGAAGATGATAATCGTGTTGTGGAGCATACGTTTCTCCCTGAGGGCGTTCACCACTTCACCAACGCTTCTATCCATCATAGACATCATAGCTGCAATAAAAAGGAGTTTAATTAATTTTATAGAACTACAGTAGAACCAGCGTTATCGATTACCTCTATAAAGTTATGACCTGTGTTAAGTGACCCTCCCCTCCCCCCCCCCCGCTAAACGAGACACTATAATGGCAAAAACACCCTCTATTAAGGGTGGTAAACTTCGACCCGACAATTCTTAAGAAAAAAATTAATAATCAAAGCATTGCTCTGAAACCACGACTGTTAGCCTCATAGAATTGCTTCAAAATAAAGCCGAACTTAGAAATTGTTTTAAGAAGGTGGTAACGACAACAAAATCCTAAAAGTCAAGGATTAGTAGTGGATCAAGGCTGCAGAATTCTTCGAATTAGGCTTCAAATTGACTTCAATGTATCAAATGGATGGTTGGCAAGATTCTGTGGTTGATCTCAATATCGAAGATGAAACTTTTTGGACAGAAAAATTTTCACCATTTTAATGGATTATGCGTGGGGCGGGACGTGTTTAATTCAGATAAGACATAACATTTACAAGATATAGAGCTATTAAATCATCACCCTAGTAACTCTATTACCGGACCACCTACTGCTGTGTTGATTTGTTAAAACCTTATTAAACCCAAACCAAAAATGAGATCGGTAACGAGTTTAACCTTAAATAAACTTGTGAGTTGGAGGTTGCCAATATTGTTCATGGTATAGTTGTATGGTAGATTTCATGGTATTGGGTGGAGCGAAGGATGGAGTGTTGGAGTTCACACTGATAAACAAAAGATTGGCATACCTTAGAGTGTAGGAAAAACCAGTTAACGTATCGATGCTAAATGTATACGCACCAACTGAAGGTGCTGTTAAGGAAGAAAAGAATAGGATGTACGAAGAAATAGAAGAGGAGTTTGTAAGAATGCCAAAGGAAGATACAATATTGATATTAGGAGACTATAATATTCAAATAGGAAGGAAGAACACCTAGAGCAGGTAGCAGGAAGATATACAGTCCACGATTAAACAAGCGACAATGGGCAACGTTCCAGAGTATCACTAAATTTCAACATCCGAGATGCCATAAAATACCTTGGCTGTCCCCTGATCAGAAAACTAGTACACAGATCGACCAAATCATCGTTGAGAGACGTAAGAACATACAGAGGTATTTGCGCTGATTCTGATCATTTTATGGTGATGGCGACACTAAGACAAAAAAACCAAGAGAGCCAAAACAGAAGAAATATGCAAAAAATGGAACATCAGGCAACTTGATCACGAAAAGTAAAGAAAAAAATATGAAAGGCAAGTGTGAGGACAACAAGATGTGGAAGTTAAATGGAATAGATTAAAGGAGTGTGTGACGAGGGAAGCAGAAATGGAGTTGGGAAGAGAATGCAAAACTAACTGGTATGACGAAAAACGCTAGCAAATGGTAGAGGAAAAAGTGGAGCCAGACTAAAATGGTTAAGAATAAATAATAAGGAGGACAGGGAATAATACGAACGAAGAAGAAGGATTTGTAATAAACCATAAGGAAAGCGAAAAGGAGAGTGTATCGACAGAGGAATAAAGTATTTAAAGGCAGGGTGAGAGGCATAAAGATGAGAGATGGATGTCTGGCTGAGCAAGACGATCAATATAGACAAGTATGGACCGACCATTTTATGGAACTACTAAACGACACATCCCAGAGCGGCAATGAAGTAATTGAAATGGATGTGAATGAAGGCGATAACCACGAACAGGAATTGACACCCCCCCCCCAACAAAGGACGAAGTCATAGAAATTATCAAGAAAAGTAAGAATGGGAAAGCTCCAGGGAAGGACAACATAAATATGGAATTAATAAAATACGGTGGAGACGAATTACATGAAGGAGTGCATCAACTTATACAAAAAATATGGAGGGAGAAAAAGATGCCTAAAGAATGGGAAGTAGGACAAATCGTAACAATTCGCAAGAAAGGGACCAGCAGGACTGCAAAAATTATAGAGGAGTCACACTAATACTAAGCGCTGTATATAAAATAATGTCAACACTAATCCAAAGACAATTGGCAAATAGAACAAGATATATAATGGGAAAGTACCACTGTGGATTTACTAAGAGAAAATCGACAATAGATGCCATACATATTATAAAACAAATAATGGAAAAAGCCAACGAACAACAGATGGACATAGAAATATTATTTATAGATTTTGAGCAAGATTTCGACTCGATTAAAACAAATAAACTTAGCATGATACAAGCAAAACTAAGAACATTGATATGTGGGTGAATCAAGCAAAAAAGCATACTGACACAAAAGGAAGAATCCGAAGAATTTGCAATTAACAAAGAAGTTAGGCTGGTAGTTTGCTTGTCGGCAACCTTGTTTAATTTGGCGTTAGAATACATATTGAGAGGAATACTGTCGAGAGGGCTAAAACTTCATGAAGACATAATAGACCTATCGAGGTGAGCTCGCTCTTGCAGAAGGGGGAATACTGTAATCGGCTAAATAGTAAACAAGATAGAACTGCTATCAACAATAAAGGCACTGGTAGATTGTATATCGTCCAAGAAACCATGTATTAGGATCAGTACAAGAAAGTCTTGGAGAAAAATCTGCTTTCACATAGTTCCCGGCTCACGTTGGAGGTTTCGATTTAACCAAACAAAAATATTCTTCTATTATAGTGACATTTTAAAAGACAAAACAGTAATTTTTCACTTACCGGCATATATTCTTCTTTCAGGATCAACAATATGAGCAAACTTCGCTATTTCTTCATCAGGTGCTTGCAGTGGATCTTGATCATTACCAGCGTGGGGCGCCAAATGTGCAAAATACATAAACATAGGCTCATCAGCGTTATGTTCTTTAATAATCCTGACTGCTTCATCGGTAAACAACGTCGTGGAGTACTTCCCTTTGGCATCCCAATCAACTGTCATATTTTTCCTCATATCATATCCTTGCTCGTTACTATACTAAAAAAATATTTATCCTATTAGTTTTAAATCATTAATTTATTATTTATAAATATTCATTATATTCAGGTTCTATTTTTCCGTTTCTTAATTGATCTCAATAACACTTACGGTAGCATGTATGGTGTGATCATAGTAATCATGAAATCCTTGCCAGTAGCCAAAGTGAGAGTCAAATCCGCGGTAAGTCGGTGTATATTCCTTTTTATGGAAGCCAAGGTGCCATTTACCGATAGCGTGGGTCTTATATCCGTTGTTTTTCAAACGTTGCGGGAGCAAAGTCTCGTTCAAGGGTAAGCCCCACGGTTCAGGTTCCAAAATTACCAAGTGTTGCATCCCTAGAATTTAATAAATTAAGATATTTAAATCATTATTTCACCTCTAAATAAATCAAAACATATATTTTTACACAAACACCTACGTAATTCTTTTTCTTCGATATTTCTTCTCGCGTAAAATATACGAGAAATTCCCTTGAGTAATTGGAGCATGAAATTACGGAGATGTCGTTTGTAGGAAATGAATAATGGGTTAAGGTGAGATAATATTGACGTCATAGAATGTCCTTATTTGCGGATAATTAGTATTATTAAATAGGTAATAACAAAATTTGATCACTCACCGAGATGAATCGGATATTTTCCGGTTAAAAACGCTGATCTAGATGGTGTACACATCGCCTGGGTGTAATGGCTGTTTAGTATGATTCCGTTGTACGCCAGGGCGTCTATGTTTGGGGTAGGTATTTCGTTGGTGCCGTGGAAACCTACATCATTCCATCCCTGGAAATTGTTATTGTAAAGTGAACGTTTGATTACGTTAATGGGAAATTATGTTGTATTCATTACTAAACCGCAGGTATTTCATTGAAATTTTCATATTATATTTTTTGCGTAGTTTGTGGTATTTAAAAGAATTCAACAGAACAATTATGTAATAGGTTTGTATAATGATGGGAGTTGATTTGTGTGTGCTATTCGTAATAAGAAATTGAAAAATCCTAAAAGTTAGTTAAAGGACACGATTCAAATCAAGAAAAGGACTTTTAATTTCTCTAAAATACCACCAATGACGGTTGATGGTGAAGGACCATTAATCTTCGAAAGACGTCTCCCGAGTTAATGTTATGTTATTAAACGTTCTGGTGGAGGTGTTACCAATTTTTGTCTGCATCCTACGACCTACAGTCCTTGAAATCACATAGAAACATCTAGCAATGTCTAGTGCAATGCTGAAGGCTAAAGCTATCGACTTGCTTTTTAAATTTCATGGGAAAAAAGATGTTTCAGAAAACATCGCTTCTGGTGACCATCTATTATCGGAAAAAAAACCAAAAAAAAGGCTAACAATTTCAACAATTTTGATTGACTGGTTCTTTATGCATCATCCTAGAACAGCACTGGTCTCTCTCTAATTCTTTTGCGCTTCAAGTAACCAAATTTTTTAAAGATAATGATTTACAGAGAAACAGCAATTCTTCTACTAGATAATGCTTCATCTGATCCACCAGAGGAGTAACCATAAATAAATAAATGCTTTGAATGTCACTTTAATGTAACTCCTTTAATCCAGTCGATAGATCAAAATGTTTAAATTTCTAAAACCATAGCGAAAGCCACAACAACCTGGAACAGTTTTGAAGGCTTTCACTCTTGAATAGGTCGTTATGAATCTAATCGGAGCGTGGAATATTGGATAGAAATTTTAAATTTTATAGAATAGATGTCAAGAGATGAAGACCACATATCATTAAATATTTTGAAGGAAAAACATTCAAAACCTAACAAGATTGTGGCAGAAACAGTGCAAGAAGGATTGAGTCTTCTAAATTTAATTGATGAAGATGAAATATGTAGATGTCTTTGCTAAATATTTTATACAATTTCAATGAATTGTATTTAGTGTTACCAAAATCACTATTTTAATAATTTATTTAATCTCCTACAATATAAACCGTATGAATCGCTTTTTGAGTACTTAGACAATACATTGACAACCATTAGTCTCATCAATCACAAAAGTTGGGTATCAGGAGTTTAATATCAGATGGAAGTGCTTATAAAATTATACAAGAAAATGTCATCGTATACAGGCTGTTCCAGTTAGAAGACCACACATTATACAATTAGTACAAACTCTGGCTAGTTCGATGATAGTTCTTTTGAAGACTGGATCAATATAATTGCAGTAGTATGTGTAGCCAAAAAAGAAACAAAGCATCGAAAATTTGTCTTGCTATCTAACTAACTATATGGTAGATGTATTTTCTAGCTTTAAGATTGAAATTAAACAGGATCAGTCGAGACAAACTTATAAACTGAAAAGTCCCAACGACAAATGATTCACAGCATAGAAACGAAGCAAAAACTAATCAAACATTTTCGAAATACCAGCGTCGATCAAGCAGAACTAGAAATTCTGTTTTGTTTATCGAAGTATTAGTGTTAGCCATCCATCACCTAATAAAATAAACCAGTTAGGGAACTACAGTAGCTCTTAGATCCTGTATATACTTATCATGATAAACTTTTACAATTTTGAAAAGCCATATCTTTCATTCGTATAATTTTAATTTTATTAATTTTGTCCAACTGGATATTTTGGATCTGATGCATAGCCTTATTCCCTAGATCGTGTGCCATCTTTTTCAAAAGTAACAGAAATAAAAGCTTTGTTTTAAGGGAATATAAATGAGTAAATTACATCTAAATTATATTTGCATAGTCTAAAGTGAATGAAGGGTCTGATTCAAATATAAATCATTATGCGTTCGTAGCATCATTCATTGCCTTAACTTATTCTTGCAGATTAGTTTTTTTTTGTTATGTGTGACAAAATTTCTAAGGATTAAGCAACGTCAGACTAGCTCTACGATTTGTTAGACACAATTCCAATTGACAGTGAAGACGATTCAGAAACTGATGAAAATTTACTAGACTACGACACCGACGTTGAAGGTATAGGGAATTATGTTCTCATTAATGTTGATAACTCGTTTGTAAAAAATGATGTGGGTGAACGAAATTCGGAGGTATCAAAAATTGAGCCAATCCGACACCTGGATCAAGCCGATTAGAAGAGACTATTCAACTAAGATTTGGGCGATCAGAATCCGCAGCCAAGAGACAACAATTTTCACGCCAAAGACGTAAGAGAACGAGAGGAACATCTGAGCATGAAGCAATTCCCGCTCAAAGTGACTTAGAGACTTACTTTGTCCACCAAGTGTGATGATAGGTGATCGTCAGTTGGTAGCACCTGAAGAAGAAACTAAAGAATCACAGCCGCAACCTGGAAAATCCAAATCGACATCCTCAACTCGTAAATTGTCATGACGGAAGAAAAAGCTGGAAAAGGTTCCCCAAAGTTTTTGTGGAAACACTGATCTACTTCCAGAAATTCTCCAGCTCGAAACACCGTACCTATCAGTATTTCAAGTTCTTTTTTGACGATGTGTTGATGGACAGAATTGTATATGAGTCGGTAAAATTCAGCGCACAAAAAGATCCCTCTCGACCTTTTCAAATGAGCGTTATCGATTTGAAAAACTATCTAGGTAATTGTCTGATCACTTCAGTAGTGTCTATTTTCGATGTAAGGTTGTACTGGAACGAAATTGTTGGTCCATATATCATACGAAACACAATGATTGTGAATCAGTTCGAAAAACTACGTTCTAATTTACATTTCAATGATAATGAAACCGTGCGGCAGGAAATGATAAACTGCATAAATTGAGACCGGTTATACACAAGCTTCTGATAAATTTTCGAAAAGTACCTTTTGAGGAAGGTCTGTCAGTTGACGAAAAAATATGTACCAGTAAAACCAGACATGACATGAAGCAATACCTTCCTCTCAAACCTCATAAATGGGGTGTTGCCTCAGTCAATGGGAGTGGGATGGGACCCCCTCCAGTACGGTTACAAACTCTCCATGCTGGAGGGGGTCGAATTATCCAATACATATTGGAAGGACAATAAAATGGTGGCACTAGCATCTACTTTTGTTGGTATAGATCCTACTAAACATGTGGAAAGATATGACAGAAAACAAAAAGCAAGTGTTCAAGTACCCTGCCCAGCAGTAGTGCAAATGTATAATAGTCATATGAGAGGGGTCGACCTTTTAGACAGCTTACTTGGTAGATATAAAATAAGGATGCGTTCAAAAAAATGTTATATGCGACTTTTTTACCATTTGCTCGATTTTGCTACAGTTAATGCTTGGTTACTATATCGACGTTGTCACTCTGGAGAAGGAACTTTATAGCTGGTTGAGTTTCGTCTAGAATTAGCAGTAATTTTGTGTAAACTCGGTTGCTCAACAGGTAGCAAAAGAGGGCGTTCAAATTCTTATTGAGACCCAAAGAAAGAAGCCTAATGCAGCAGCTATGCCTCCAAAAGAAGTTCGCCTTGGTAATTTGTGTCATTTTTCCAAGTGGAATCCTACACGCCTAAGACGCAAATTGCCAAAATGCAGTGCTCAAACATTCGTTCTTTGTGAAAAGTGTACTGTTTCCCTCTGTTTCAATAAAAATAAGAATTATTTTTCCACATTTCATAGGAAATAAGTTTAACATGTAACTTATTTGCTTAAACACAAAAGTTGTACTGCTACATCCACATACCTCAACCAAACCCTAGGAAAGTATTCGCTCCCAGATTCTAAGTCCTTTTCTAAACGGCTCATGAAAAGGTTAGCCAAAAAGGGCGACAAGGAGTTACCCATTGCAGTTCCTTCCTGCTGTTCATAAAAACTCCCGTTGAATTGAAAAATGTTCTGTTTCATACAGATGTCGGTTAAGCCTAGTTCTCTTGCTCTCTGTTGCTGTAGTGCTAGTTCTCTTTTTCCTAGTGTACCGATTCCAGACACCTTGACATACCTCGAGGACTTGTTGCTTCAAAATAGTTTGAGTCAACAATGTGTCCAGGAATATATTCGCTTTACTGACATCTGTATGAAACAGAACATTTTTCAATTCAACAGGAATTTTTATGAACAGCTGGAAGGAACGGCAATGGGTAACTCCTTGTCGCCCTTTTTGGCTAACTTTTCATGAGCCGTTTTGAAAAGGACTTAGAATCTGAGAGCGAATACTTTTCTAGGGTTTGGTTGAAGTATGTGGATGATATTTTCGCTATATTTGACACTAAAAAATGTAATATTGCCGGTTTTCTCAATATATTAAATAATCGCTTCGAAACCATAAAATTCACTTCTGAAAGAGAAGAAAACGGTCAGCTACCCTTTCTAGATACTTTAGTAATTAGAAATAACAGTAGATTAGAGTTTGACGTGTATAGAAAGGAAACCAGTACACTACGCTACATTCCTTCAGATTCCCATCATTGTGTTCAACACAAAATGGCAGGCCTGAATTTTTTGGTCCACAGACTTCTCACTTTTCCCTTGAACAAGGCGAGGTATGAGAAAGAGCTTAAAATTATAAAAAATGCGGCCAAGTGTAATGGTTTCCAGCCTCAGCATATCTATAAGTTAATTCGAAAGTTTAATTATAAGAAAACTGTGAAAGAATCTACGACTTTTCGAGAGGATGTTAAAGCTTCACCCGTTGTGACTCTACCTTACGCTCCCATAGTGATGCACATTTGAATCGAACCTTTTTTAAATAAATACTTATTTTTTTCAAAATAGATTTTTTAAGGTATTTTTCCCATATTCCTACCATTAGTCTGCATCAAATAAATTTTTTTTTTAGAATTAAAAAGTTATGCAGTGTAGGGTTAAAGTAAAATCTTTGTTTATTAAATAGAAATTCTCTGCTGATGGTACACACGATTTGTTGAAACAAACGCAGTCAATTTGGTTACACTAAAATGTGTACATGTTCTTGTTTTTTTTTGGTTTTTTTGCTCGTAGTATTTTTTTTTTAATTTGAAACATCTCATTTGTTGGTCTAACTCGGTAAGGATTTAGTTTTGACGAAAGTAATATTTATAAACATAATCATGAGTACCAACCAAATTTATTCGAGTGACTAAATATACAGCGTCGTGTTGTTTAAATGCAGCAGTCAATGTTAACAACCTATAGTTTGAGAACAAAATTGCTGGCTTTCTAGGTACGTACCGGAAATTCCGGGAAATACCAAGCGAAAAATTGCAAAAAAGAATCACACACGATTATGCTTTCTCTATCAAAGGCATTTATAAACATAATATTAACTAACATACAAGTTTAAAAGTTGAGTAACTTAAGAAGAGGATATTAAGAAAGGAAAGTTTCACTATTGAATCAAGCGATAATTATTCTATAAACAGATATTTATGTTTGCTTTAAAAACGGAAATTATATTGACAATGAATCGATTGATTGCTATAAGCTACGTTTCGGCCAAATGAAAGGTAGTAGTACTTGCGTATAATAAACCAGGAGATAAGACCTTGATTTTACTTTCAATGTCAAAAATTTACGATTATGCTTATTATGGGTAATTGTCACGATACATATCTTAGTGTAGCACACTTTATATACAATTGTGAACGCATAAACAACATTTTTTTCTTACTTAAGCACTAGCCATTTATGCACAATTAAAGAGATAAATCTTGTATTAAAGATGAAAGTAGGAAGACTAATTTATATTTCCACATAGCACGTTATGTAATAGAAAGAAGTAGTTAGAAGTTGTTACATAATTTGCTCTATTTTCTACTATAAGAAAAAAAAACGTTCAAACAATATTTAGTCTCGAATTGAAATGTTTTTGAACTCATCTCGATTTCGACTTTTAATTCATTGTCACAATTTAACGCATACCTACAGCTTATTTTACAGAATAGTTAAATGCCTGTAAGTGGTAGGTCACGCTGTAAGAATAACCTTGTCTCCTTGTCTGAAACGTTGAAGGATTTTTCAAGGTACAAAGTTCAATAATGAAAGCAGTAAAAATGAAATTATGCAGCCTGACAACAACGTTTTCTTTTTCTTATAATTTTGAAGTTACAGGGAATTGAATTCTGGATTTTTTTAGAGGACAGTTTTTTCCTCTGGATAAGACTTTAGATGTCCTACTAGATAATTCCAAAAAAAACCGTACAATTGATGGTGGTTCAAAACCACAAGAATTACCAACATTAAAGATTAAAGTTTTGTGAAAATGTATTCAAGATTCACTGGATGAATGTGAGGGCTCTGTTATTTTTGTTTACATTTATGCAAAATCGCATTCATTGATTACTACTTGAACAAGTCGTGTCTCATGCAGCTTGTAATTCAATTCGTTAATTCTGTATTTGTAGACATTTCCTGTTATTGCAATCCTGTTTTGGTACATACTTAATTAAGATAATCAACTCCTCGTTCCAGAAAGCTGTGTCCATCAATTCTCCTTCAGAAAATTGCATTTCTTTTCTTATTGGGCGGTGAAGAGCCCTTATGAACTCATTACACGGACTCTTATTTTGTGGGAGGGTCTCGGTGGTGTACACAAGTGTTTCAAATTCGATTTAAGAAATCTTCATCTTGAGCTAAAAAGATTTTTCTGTTCCTCCAGCAATAACTGAAATTTGGTTTGAAGGTCAATGAACAGTAAATCTTCAATTTTGCTGATTTTCTTCAGTTCATGCTTCTTGAGACCTTTCACATTTTGGATCACCATGAATGAATTCTTGATTCCATTTTAACTGCTTACATTATGGAAATTGGATGAACTATTTTCTCCATGCATTCTCACCATGGATATTCATCGGGCTACTGCATACTTTTGATCATCTAGTCCATGAATTTGAATCTAGCAGGCAATGGCAACATGCCAGTTTAAGAACTTGCATATTTAACTCTTTGGTGATCAATTTTGACAATTGTTGTCTTTGGCAAAACCTCGAAAGTTCTTTCACAATTCAACCTTTTTGTTTGCTGAAGGATTAATCTTCAAAGAAACGATGAAAGTAGAAAAAACATGAGCTCCATCAAATTGGTTTTGGCTTCTCTCGTATTTGAGCAAAGTTGTCATCCTCCCAAACGTTCAAATCAACATTATATTATCTGAATAAATGATTTTTTACCTCGTGGATCGTTCTATAAGAAGTTGTGCTTGTATTATTAAAGTTACTACCGAATCTGGATCTAATGCTGTACCTGAATTAATCTGAGTAGAGGCTGGGTTGGAAGAAGAGTCATCTATTAAAGTGATTATTTTGATGAACTGCTTGATATTTCACTTCGAAATGAAGCAAGAATCTCGTATGATCTTCCTTAATATTGTACACACGCTCAGCATTTGTCAAAAAGGGATAATTGACCTCAAAAAACATCATTTTTGACACCTCTCTTCTGATTTCTTTTAATTTTCAACTGACTTGTTTATTTTATTTGTTTTGGCCACTTGTAGTTAGCAATTCGAAGACAATACGAGAGGCAAGTTTATTTATTTGAAATAGGTAGAGATGAAAAGAACTCCCATAGGTCCCATAGATAAATGGTTATAATTTATTATTAACTTGATGATTGGTTGGTCAAAGGGATGTGATCGAGTGGTTGCCAAGATCACTTAACTTGACTCCACTTGATGTCTTTGGAGCACTTATGCTAACTAACTTAAAAAATAATGCCCAAGAAACAAATGGTCAACAAACTAAACAGTTTTCTATTCCTATTATGTCACGGTGAGCAAAATGAAACTTGATAAGACGGGGGCAATTGAAGAAGCCAATCAAAGAAGGAGCACTGCATGGATTGGGATGATTTCGGCCTGTGTTTAGTTTTTCAGGAAAATATCTTAGCTTAATATCCCCTACAAATGAACAACCGGACCTTAGGCATCTTGCCTTCCAATATTCTAAAGCATTTCACTTTAACTTCAACTCGTTCAACAAAGAGATTTCTGACAGCGACAAAAATGTTTCACTTCACAAGATATTTTAATTCTTCAAGTGAATGGGTTAGTCAATGGGGATGGGTTGGAGACCATACGTTCTAAAGGCGCAGAGGCACCACCACCAAGAATTGAAGACAAGAGTAAAAAAAAACACCTTTTTGACCTGAAAAGTGACAAATAACTATAAATGAAGACAGATTATCATATCAGATATAATTAGCGTAGATAGCCGGATTGTTGTTAAATCTAGAGGAAATTTAGGAACTAATTGATCGTTCTCTAAAACAGTAATTTCCTAGAAAATTTAGACGTCAGTCACACAATTTTTTCTGCAGTTTTTTACAATAATACAATAATAAGTGAGTTTGTCACGACTAAAATATAAATTCCAAGAATACAAGTTTATAATTGCACTTACAAACAAAAACAAATTAATGTAAATGATGTGATTTACTATTATACTACATTCAACATTATTTCTAAACATGTTAGAATTCAAAATTTAAAATTATAAACTTTATAAATAATAATTCATCCACTTACCATATCGTCTGCCATAATTACAACAATATTCGGTTTCGCGCTCTTAAGCAAACTCCCCCGGAATAAAAAGCACAAACACAAAAATTTTAACAACCACATTTTTTCCAGGAGAAAATAGAGAAACACAAATTAAAATTGATAAATTAATCAAAGCAGACGTTTCGTGGAATCTGAATAAACTAGTGCCCTCTTGGTCACTCTAGGTTCAGATCCAATCTCGAAATTAAATGTTGCAGAAAATTATTTATACGAGATATGTACGAGGGTGGGGATGCATGTAGTTTCGCTTTTCAGAATGGTTAACTTGTCGTGTATAGTAGGTATGAAGTGGTATTATACAAGTCGATGGTGCGTCATTGGAATCACCACACGTCGGTGAACGCAATCAGAAAAAAAAAGAACAATATCGCGGGGCTCCCAGATAGCGGAAATTTTTATGTTGACGGTTGATTTGCACCTAATTGAAAAGAGAAACACAGGTTCTTTGATATCCATTAAAAAATGTGTTAATTTATTCCGATAAGTGTACGGTGTAAGAACGATTTAATGCTTGAGAAATAGATTTATAAAAAAATAACCTTGAAGAATTGTGTGTTTATTTTTAAGCTGTTATAATTATGTTATTTCTTCATTTACATTTAATTTAATTTTAGTTTTTGTATAATTATTACACACTAGTATATTTTAATAAGTTCAACGGACTTGAAGAAATTGCAGTCCTCAATAGTTTCAAAGTTTGAAAGGTGGGTTTTTACACTCTGGTAAACGCATACGTTAGTTATTTTCGCGGATATCTAATTGTCAAATTTTCGTGGTAATAGTCTGCAACGTGTTACATTTTAATGATGCTGGGAAAATGATTATTATTTGTAAAAATGATTGCTGTGTTGTAAAAATTGTGCAAAAAAATTCCAGAAATTTTTGGTCAAAGTGGAACATCTCCTGCGGCGGAGTGTTGGAACATTCCTAACGGAATTTTGCGGTCCAACGTTACACAACATTTTTTTTGCATAAAATTGATGAAACGCGATTGATATCTACAAGCCCATAACATAATATTTGCAATTACAAGCGGTGGTAGCCGGGCGTAGCTAAGACGTTTGCATGTATCAATTTTATTAAAGCCCCGATCTGTAGTTCATATTTAAGGTTATGTCAACGCTTAAGGACGCAATATTGAGACAAATGTATACCCAATCCGTACAAACTGAAGCATGAACTATGTTATGAATGATAAATCTGGACCGAAGTATGACTTGCAAACTGTTTCTGAACTATAACAATTAATGACACGTTTCTGAGATTAATCCTCCACCTGCGAATATTACAAAGCCAGAGATTGCTGGCCAGTACCTCGGCATTACTTTGGACACGAACCTTACATTTAACTTTCTGCGTGCTCGTGGGGCTGTGGCTCCACTCCTGTGGTGGATAAGCTCTTTTAGCTTGAAGATCAAGCTTCTCATTTTTAGCACCTTTCTCCGACCTATTCTAATCTAACGGCGCCTTGACCTGGTCCAGCGCCAGCATTTCTCAAGTCAAAAGATTCAATGTACGTCAGAACCAGCTGCTGCGTATCATAATCGCAGCACCCTGGTTCGTGACTAACTCTCAGCTATACAGAGACTTGAAAATACCGCCTCTGAGCTGAACCATGATATGCCGCCGCTTTGTGTCCAAACATGAAGGATCCTGGAGATGGAAAATTAATATCCGGCCCTGAACTTAATTCCAAAAACATTCGCGGCAAGAAGGGCCGCTCATAAGCGTTTAGAAGGGTAACGGATATAATGTCCAGCCTTAGTTAAAACAGAAGCCCTACGACCCCTATATTTGACACTTTCATGTATCCTGAAGCTCAACAAACAAAACATTATTGTCTTACTTGAACTGGATTAAACTCGCGATCATAAAAACGCTGTTCTTCCGATTTTTTTTAATGAGTTATTTAAAATGGGTTTCGATCTGCCATATGGTGATGATATTGTGACTTTAATGATGGTGAAGTTAGAAAATGTCCAACATCAGCTCTTTGATACCAACTGAGATGAAAATGATCGATGTTAACTCTTCAAGGCATTTTATAGTTCTACAATATGGTAGAAATGACATTTAACGCCAAATATCTAAAATGTGGCCAATTTAGCCACTCAAAATGACAAATACACCCGAGTTTGACATGTACGGTAAATCAAAAAATACACCAAGACTTCACATATCACATATCTTTATGGCGTTTTGGAATACACGAATGTGTCAAATATGTACCACCCCACTTCTTACAAAAATGTGACGGTAAATCATAAATTACGCGGATAATGATCATATCTATAAAGTTGATTGAAGGAATCCCATAAACATGTCAAAGGCGGCGGTGCTAGACGTGTAATAGTAAATTTCAGATCCCATCAATTACAAATCTCCATTTGATGGATCTGAAATTTGTGTCAAGGCGATCATAGGTTGCGCATCTTTATGTACTCCTTCAATCAACATCTCAAACGATTTTCGCCTTGAGGTTGTGCCACGATGCTTGAATATGCGATTTTGACGAAAACGTCATTGCGCATGTTTCAAAATTGCGTGTTCAAGCATCGGCACAACCTCAAGCACGTTAAAAGTACTTCAAAATTGTCTTAACTCTGTCAAATTAGATCGTATAGAACATTTTCCCATACACACATGTCAAAGGCGGCGGAGTTAGACGTTTAAAATAATAAATACGTTCAAGTTTAACATTTAAATTGGCAATATGACAGAGATAGAGTCGGGATTAGTGTTGCAAAGCTTGATTTCATTTTGATTATTTCTGGTGGCGTAGATTGAAGTTCTTCTTCGCTCATTTTATAAATATTTGACAGTTTATGAAAAATGTTCAGACGCTCAAAAAGACCTTGTGATCCAAATTTGACATTTAAAATGTCAAAGTAACAGAGTTGAGAAATGTCAATTTTGTAGGTATGATGAGTAAATAGTTGTAAATGTCAAACATATCTAATGTGACTGAGCTCAAAATATTGAATACGATTAAGTTTGGTATGTACAGTTGAGAGCATGGAATTCCAGACAACTAGTACAGCAGTTTTATCAAAATAGTTATGGTAGATTATGTACGCAAATTTGACATTTAAATGTCAACTCTAGACATATTTGTAAATGTCAATGAAACATGAATAAATGTCAAATGTCAATAAATGTGTCTGAAATTCTATGAACTCCGATTAAGTTTGGTATGTACATGTCAAAACATGTCCAAGCTAGACATTTAGAATCTACAATTCTGCCGTATTTGACGTTCAAATGTCAAAATATAGATAAACCTAATGGCTGTCTACCTAGAATGCGCTGAATTATGTCATATGCATGCCAGTTGGTTTTTGTGATTGTTGTGTAACGTTTTAAAATTAATAATCTATCAGATAATTTTAAAATTAGCGCCATTACATATTGTATAAGCGAAGGTCATGAAACTGTAGTTAGATGCTTGAAATGTCAACTTTAAGTCCGAGTTTGGACATGCAAGTTAAACACGTCAAGCGTGGTCGAGCTAGACGTACAAAATAATTTAAAATGTACAGTTCGGCTGTGCTTGATGTTGAAATGTCAAATGTAGCTGAATTGGTCGGTCAAAATGTTCGCTGTGACCTAGTTTGACAACTAAGCCGCGTTATTTGTTCAAAATGTCTTATGGGGGGCTAGTTTGATATCATAATAGCCACTACGAGAGAATTTGACATCTAAATGTCAAGTATGACTTAGTTTGATGTTTAAAACCTTTAAATATGGCAGAGTTGGTATTAAAAATGTCTAATAAGTCTCTAAAATTGGCTAATAAAATAATTCTAATATCATTGCAAATCGTAGAAAAACTTTTCCAGAATACATTATTATTGCACTCTTATTATAAAGACCGTATCATTACTATTTAAAGCACCCTGCATAATCAATCGGTTGTGCTCCCTTTCTAAGTTTTTACGCTCGTTACGGTATTGTGTAGAACTCTCAGTACAAAAAAAAGGAAAAGTTAAGAAAGAAATGTAAAGTAAACTACGAACGGGCACGTAAGAAAATGTGCTAATGCATTTGCTTGGTTATCACCAATTTGCACCGCATATATTGCAAACTAGTTATGTTAAATACAACAATACGTTTGCTTATTCAAACGAAAACGAAATGCTTGTGGTTAAAACAGTAAAAAAAAAACTACCGGGTAATTTTTGTTTCCCATATTGATTCTATTTTAATTAAATACCTAAAGATATTTTGACAGCATTTTCGTTTCGATTTTGGCGGGAAAATCTAAACTATAAAAACTAATATGCTATTCTATAAATGACGCTTTCGAATCTGTGAGTTATTGACCTAGACTTCCCCGTTAGCCACTATAAAATCTCTGACGTTATATCGCTTTTCTCTGAATAAATAATGTTACGCAATCCGTGACGTCGTCTTACCTAGTTTATCGGAATTATTGTTTATTTACTAATTTAAAAATAGATTGTCTATTATTACGACACATTTTGTTATATTGAGTGTAAGGTATATCAATCTTGTGTAACGATTAAATTTTAATGAAAAAAAACATTTGTTCAATGTTTTCGATTTCTGTTCCGAACTATTAGAATATTAGTGCCAATAAAGATTGAAGCCATGAAAGCCACTGGTGCATCTTCAATTCCTATCCCCAATCTTTAAGCTTCAATTGTTTCACTTCTAAACAAAACTAATTTCCTATTATTTGAACTCCAATTGGATTATGTTAAGCTCTTTTGTCGCCAAGACACTTTTTTTTTCAAAAATGATAGTTCGAAGCGCAATGGTAGAACAGATAGATCGTTAGTAGTCAAAGCTTGACTAAAACATACACCAAACAGAGCAAGAATTGACAGAAATATGACCTAAGGTCTTAGGAAAGAGATCAATGATTGAAAGTTTTCAGGGTCAAAATAATGAGGAAACTGCGTTGAAGTCTTACGAGTCTTGCCTTCTGAAGAAGCTGAAAGCGTGATTAGCAAATGAAATTTAATTTTGAAAGCACAACTGTCAACATATTTATGTTTTGCTTTGCTAACAACTGATTCCAACTGATAAGAGTACATAATTTTGACAGCATCATTTGGTCATCAATTCTGTGGTAAGAGGAATAATGTGAAGATCAACCAACGAGATATTGATGGTGTAAATGTCACATCCTTTTAATTCTCCAGCGTCTTTTAAACGTCATATTTCAGACGTTATTCTTTTGAACATTATTTTGAAAAGTTTTTATTCCGTTTACGTTTCTGATTTTTACGTTCTTCGTTTTTTACATGTAACTTGGCAAAGAATTTGCGCTCACATGTTTAAAACGTCATAAAAAGTCAGTATAACATCGTAGACGAGAAATGAAAGGGGGTGTCAAAATGAGGTTAAATACGGACTTGCCCACTATCACAACTGAGGTCAACAAATTTCATTTGCAGTTTGTGCTCGAAAGGTGACAGTGTGTCTTCAAATTCAAAATGGATCCTGCACTCTATTCCACACGCAATAACGGATAAGTGTTATGTAAGACTGGCCTACTAGTGGTGATTGTTCCATATTGATGAATTAAAAATGACTCAGTGTGAGAATGTATTATTCTATGCTTGATGTATTTATTCTCCCTCAAGACAATTCAAATGAGACAAATGTTGATAGTGATGAGTCAGATGATGACCATGTAGGAAATGTGATTCACTTACCTCGAGGACTTCTTAGTCAGCCCTGTGAACTGGTGCATGCTGACGATGACGACGAGTATGAAGCAGAAGATTTGATGATTTTAGCACAACTGAGGAGGAGCATGAAAGGTAACGACAAATATAATATACAAACTAGGTTATTACTGAAAATATATCATTCTTCACAAAGATGATGAAGGTGAACAATCATATGAGAAATATAAATGGACAAAGAAACCCACAGTAACAGCAGATGGAACATGCAGAGAGTATGATCTGGAGTAGCCATCTACTGACAGCAGAAATGCCAAAACTCCATTGGAGTATTTCAAGTTTTTCCTTGACATTGAGCTGTTAAGCACTATAGTAGAGCAATCTACCAAATATGCATTGTAAAAGAATACCAGTTTAGACTTGTCTACATTATTTTACATTATTTTCGGGATATGGAAAATATCTGAACAGAAGAATTTATTGGTCTAATGAAGACGATGTATCGAAAATTGTGCAAGACAGAATACGACTGAAAAGATTCAAAACAGTGTCCTGTTCCAAGTAAAAAAAGTTGGAATAAAGAAAGTAGAGTCAGCTACAAGTTTTATGCTAATCAACACTCTACACTTTTAGTGCAATGGAAGGACAATAAGGTGGTGTCCATAGCTTCAAATTTTCAGGACAATTCAATTGGAAATGTTACTCGTTGGGATAGTTTCCAAATGTAGGAAAAATCTCCCACAGCCAAAGATCGTGGCTGGATACAATAAAGGAATGGGCGGAGTTGATAAGTTGAATGGTTTGGTAGCTGTTTATAGAACTAGAATACGGCAAAGGAAGTGGTACTGGCCGTTATTAGTAGTGTACTTATTAGACGTTTCAGTTCTCAATGGATGGCTTTTGATGAAACGGTTGAAGCCCGATGGAAATAATGCACAGTCTTTATTGAATATTGAACAAAATAACAAAATTTCCAGAAAAATTAACTTTGTTGTTTTACTATCGTTTTAGTTTAAGATACCTTTTGATCTATTATTATCTAACAAGATGATTCAAGTATTAGTGGTGCGTCATACTGACGTCAATGTAGGGTAGTTATCGGTCGCAGATCTCAAATGACCGCCTGATGATGTAATAGAAGCGTTTGTTTCTGACGCCCATCCATTCGAAGCTTAACGAAACATTTCAACGCAATCGATTTACTGAATTACTGAATACCATAGAACAACACTTAAGTATGTTTATTAAGATTCAAACAATAATGTCGCAAAATATCAGAAACCTGGTGTAAATCGACATTAATTGTATCAACAGCTGCATCAATTTCAGAGAAAGAAAACGATGTATGGAGTTGAGTATCATCAGCATAAAAGTGATAAGTATAAAAGAATTTATGAAAGCGAAAGTATAAATTGCATACAACACGGGACCCAACACAGAACCCTGTGGAACGCCTGATTTTAAGAATATGAGGTGTGAGATAATATATACTCGCTGATTTCGACGATCCAAACAACTTAGAAGAAGTTGAACGAGATACTCATCATCCGCCATTGATTGCTCACGAGATGCTCTACCAGAGTGTACTTTTAATTTGTCGGCTTCGAATAACCCCTTCAGGTAGAATCACTGTTTTCTTCCGATAAATATTGACGTCTTGAAGTTGCGACAAATTAGATTGCTTCTGGTGTTTCAAACGATTTTCAAAACATTGTGTCCCGTAAGAATCACTAAAATACGAGGGTGGTCTGATAAATACTTAGACTACAAAAGAAAAACAAAAATTTTGGAAAAGTGGCGACTTATTGACCCAGCGATGCTCCAACTTCAATTGTAATTTGATATGGCTAGCCTAGCCATTTTAAATTAAATTATTTATATACATTTCAAGGATACAATAACAAGGTGAATTACAGATCAAACTTGTGCACAAACATGTCATAAATCGTTGAAAATTCCTTAAAAATAATTAGATAATATTTCATAGTGCAGGCATATCTGTCACAAACATGTTTGCATTAATTAAAATTAGTTATGGGTGTTAAATAAAAACATTCTGGTTTACATAATATGAGCGTTTTTAAACGTACACTGATTTTAAGATTTTGCAAGGGCAACTAGTTCTGCACATTTTTGGCGGAAACTTTTACTTAATCCGTCTACAAGTTTGAATTTCATTTATCTGAATGAAGAAATATGTAATAAATAATACTGGGATCTTTTTATAAGTGCATACCTACTATGCAATAGTAAATTTCACTTTATAAATTGGAAATATTTGGCGTGAAATATAGAATTTCACAAAATTATTTTCTTGCAATATTGAGCTCTAGTCTGATTAAATTCGTTTATAATTGTTTATTATATATACAAGCTTATGCATCATATAATTTACAAGAAATAGAATTTTAATATATTCTTTACGCATGTACATATCTTATTCGAAGAAAGAACAAATAATTCCCAGTGATACAATCTTATTAGTATCGTGACATAGTTTTATCAATTAATACACTGGTATTATCCCTGACAGAATTATTATCTCTATTTATAGTACATATCTAAAAACTGTACCAGCATGAAATTGGGGATTTTTATTTTGAATCATTTAGAAACGATTTAACTTAGAAGATTTCTATTTCAAAGACGTCATTTAGAAATCTGTACCTACCAACCAACTTAGACATTAATTCTGTCAGGTCTAAAGTAATGAGAGGTACTCACGTCAGTTTCAGTTCTTTATAGTGCAAAACCAGTTTATGGAAATGCGTCGGATGAATCCACATACCTAGTATCATGTAGGTACTTATTTTAATATATCGGATTATTGCGAGAACGACTATCATTCGAATTCATCTTGGGGAATTCCCAATCTCTCGTGATTTGTGTAGTATGTACCTAATGCATTTTAATTAAGGGGATAACCTGATTTTTCTCGTAGAACTACATATTGGAATTTCAAGCGCATTGCTACTTTAAAAATAATTTGCGTGTATAGGTATGTTTTTTAATTAACGAATAAATTTGCCACCTTGAAAGAGTCATCGCTCTTATGGACATTTTTGATATGATTTTTCTCGTAACCGGAAGAATGAAAGAATGGTTGCTAAAATGGGGAAGATAATAAAATATTGGTCTAAACTCTTTCGATGGGGCTAAATGATTACCCAAAGTCCGAATGACCTGTTGAAGCTCAAACTGAAGACATTTATTGAAAAGTCAAAAATTTGCTACTGAAAGATCGGCGTGTAAAGATCTCTGTCATTGCCAATGAAGTCTGAATATCCAGTGGGTTCAAGTGTCCTCAACATTTTGCATGACGATTTTTGGGTAAAAAAATGGTGGAATTGTTTTCTGGGATGTTGAACAAAAACTGTACAGAAAAGGAGATTCTCAAGAAAATTTGGCCGAGTTGGAGAGAGACAAAACATTTTTATCCAGAAAAAAAAATTATCACTGGGGATAAGACTTGGATACATAAGGGAAACTCCAGTTAAACAAGAATCAATGACAGTGGGTTTCAGGTAAGGGAATCCTCTTATAGCCCCGACCTAGCTCCGTCAGACTTCTTCTTATTCAAAAATTTAAAAAAGCATCTCAGGGGAAAGCGTTTTGCGTCTGATGAACAACTCAAAGAAGCTGTTGAAGAATATTTTGCGGGGTTACCGAAGCATTTTTTCTGAGGGTATGGTGCAATTAGAAAAAAAATGGAGGAAGTGTATTAGTGTTGAAGGGAGTTATGTAAAAAATTTTTTTGTTCTCTTATGTGTTTTTTTTCATGGCTAGGTAGGCCCTAGATAATCTTGGAAGAAGAAAGGTGATGGAAGGATAAATGAAACCCATGCTCACTAAACACACAGAGGTCGAGTCGATTGTAAGTCGGTTGTTGACCAGAGAAGCTTCTGAAAAGGATGGCATCCTCAACGTGGTCTTGAAAAATCTGTCGAAGCCGGACATCCTCCGACTAACTATGATACCATCAATGCCATAATCTGCCTGGGGGACTTCCTATCCAGCTGGAAACACCGATGATGGTCGCAATTTACAAGCTAGGGAAGCCCAAACACCTTGTCAACCCCTACAAACTGATCTCCTTGCTGTTTTCAATCTCAAAGGGCACTTAGAAACAAATAAGAAAGCTACTAATCCATTAAATGATTAAAAGAAGCTCGTCTAAATACGCTAAAAGGCAACTGTGTGACGCTTGGGGTGAGTGAGTTCAACAACCGAGCTGAAACGTAACTAAAACTTTTCTTAAACTGCTGAGTATGATGTCGAGGTACATCTATTAAATCTTTTCTGCTGATATTAATATTGTGTACGTCCGCAACTTGAGATCCTCATCCATGTTTTTGATGTAGCAGTGGTATATTATTAATTTTTAATACGATGTTAGGAAGGATGTTTGACCTGATTCTAGAGCTACCAAACACTATATAATAATATTTACTTTCATTTAGAAGCAAACAATGTTTTTTTTGCGATAGTATACAAATTGCTAAGATCACGGTTCATATCATCAACTGCTGCCCCCGACTTATATAGTTGCGAGTCGTCAGCATAAAGTTGAAGTTTACATGTGAAATTGTGGAAAAAGAACATATGTGCAGTATCAATCGAAAATAGCAATGGACGCAAAATGGATCCCCAAATGGACACATCACCACCAGCTAACACAGCCTATCTTCTGCCAGAAAAGTAGGCTTGGAAGAAATAAAGCGCAACCTCCCCCAGACCAATGTAGTGAAGAATAGCTGATCAAGAGATCATGATAGATTCTGTCAAAGGCTTTGGAGAAATCCAACAGCACCAATATTATGGACCTACCACTGTCACTAGCAGATATGATTTCATCAATAATACAGGTAAGAGCAGAGGCGCAACTGAATCCTGGCCGGAAACCCTTGAAAACGCTAAAATTCTTTGACTGAATCTAGAGCCTTAGGGCCTAAATATTGTGTAAGAATTCTAGTTTTTGGTTCTCATTCTTGCTCGTGTAGCACGACACACTAGTTTCAAAATTGGTAGCGGTCACTTGATCTTTTGGTGCAGAAGTAGAACACTAATAAAACTGAAGTTTTATTATCTCCTTGATAATGGCAGCTCTGCTGTCGAAATCCGTCAATTTTTAGTTAAAGTTTTTGGTGTTTAGTGGGTTAATTGAAGTGTTTAATGTTCTTCTCCGTTAAAGTGGAACAGGTTTTGTCATCCGAGAACACCCATGAGAACCTTCCGTGATCTGCCCACACATCCCAGTATCAATATCCTAGTCTATTCAGACGATATCCAGCTATATCCTCATTCACACCTTCAAACTTCACTCCACCACATCCCCTCCCTATAAACATTCCTTCAGTAGTGGTGGATCCAACTAAACCTTGCGAAATCGGAGCTGATGGTGAGCACCAAGGATAGTAATTTGCTTTAACGAGGTTTCTCCTACTGGTCTTGCTATATTTCAAAAAATCCTCCATCAAATCAGAAAATCAATCCAGAAAATGAGAATAATAGCAATATGTATGTATGCTGCGAGAAATCTTAATCGTGTGTTTTCTACTAGTTCTGCGTAAATGCCACAAATAAGGAAATATACCAGAGGAGGTTTGAAATCAACCTCGAAGAAAGAGAGACTCGGAAAACTGGAGATTGAGAAGAAGAAACAAGATGAAAGTCAAAAAGCCTCATTTTTAACTCTTTATATAGCTACATTCGGAGTGCCTCAGGGATCACATACCAGCCCTTCGTTATAGTTGATTGGTACAATTTTAGTTGTGTGGCAACTATATTTATCTCTGAAAATAATATTAAGTGTGTAATGAATTGTTATTCACTGCAAGTTTCTGTTCATAAAATAATTATAATATGTATTATTGACTTAACATTGCATAAATATACATAAATCACAACAAATTATTTAAATATAATGAAAGTAAAAAAATTTACATTCAAGTGCAATAATTTATGTTTTTATTTCTTGTACATTAACATTAATTACTTATCGTATCACATGATTTACAATTTAAAAATAAGAAATCGTATTTTGGTATATGTATTTTATAAAAAATTCCACGTTTCCCTAACAACGTCACCTGTCACAAACACTATTATCCATACGTCAAATCTAGGAAGCAATTGATCAATTGAGATTTCCGCAGATATATTCACAAGCTATGTTGCAAATTTAACATTGACGTTAAGTTGAAATTAATTAAAATCGCATATGAACTAGAACAGGATACTTACATTGCACTTGACACTTTTATATGCACGAATATGTCTTTGTATTACTTGACTTTATAATACACATACATACGTATGTATAAATTACATTTAATGCTTCGCTCATAATGCTTTTCCAATGTGTCATGTCGTATCGACCAGAATAATACATAAAGTGATCGAATCCTATTATACGAGTGGCATTGATTTTAATATAAAAAAAGTTTAATTAAGTGGCTCTAATCGCTGATTATTGTTATGTAAAATTAATATTTGTGTCGTAATATTTTTTTAAATTTTATATCTGTATATAATATTATTTTTTTAAGATCGTAGGTGACCCAAAAATGTTTGATTTATTTCATGAATCGGTGTTTCTTGACAACTGAAGCATGAAACACGCGTGATTAACAATCCTGTTACAACTCGTTACTATTATCACGGTCAATAAGTTTATTGTTAAAAATGATTTAAATGTCCTCAGAATTTTACGTTTCCGGGTTTTTATAAATATAAATAATTAAATATTTTCATTGTTTGTAAACACCGTAAGTATATTTTAAGGCGTATGTATTTATTTACTTTCATTTGTCCCTGTTGGGCAGTTTTTGTGTTTCACCTGTTGCAATCATTTGGAAATCAATAGCAACAATCTGTAAATAGAGGGAATATTTTATTATTAATAGTTGGGGACAGTGTTGTAGGTTAGCTATACAGCGTGTCCGTAAATGTTTGAAGCTGACGTCTGTCAAAATGTATGCAATATCTGTGCTTAAAGTTTTCCACTCTGAAAATGTCAGTTGGTTTATTCCTCTATGTCCATAGTCGCACGTCTGTATTTTCGTTAGGTTTGTACTTTTGTCATTGCAGTGGTTTTATAGTTATAATTCTTTATAATTATGTTCTTAACTCATTTTAATTAGCAATAAACGTTTCCAAAAGGAAGCATATACTGTTTGATTTTAAGAAACAATTTTAATAATTATGCTGAAAGTAACTACCGCCTGGGACGCTAATGTTAATTCTTGCGATCGAAATCAAATGTAGTGTTACAAACTTAACCAAAATATGACAGTAGCTGTCAGCTTCAAACATTTACGGACACCCGATATTGCTAGCTATCGAATGACTGGATGTTTGAAGTAAATATTTGCTTGAAAAATTTTTAGGTTAGAATTACTTAAGTGAATCAATATTAACGATTTTTATCCTGTCAAATTTTTGACACATTTGTAGTATTAGTATTATTTGTGTATAAGTTGTACTTCAAATTGTGACAGCTGTCAGTGACAAACTTAAATTAGAGAAGCTTAGATTTGGTTATTTACTGAACATGTTGGAGTTACAATGCAAAAAGTTTGTAATTTAAAGTTAGTTCAGAATTGATTAGATAAATAATGTCATGACTGTCATCATAGATTGTCACGTTAGATACATTTTCATAGCCAATAACTGAAAAAGAAATATACGTTGAAATTGCAATCAAGCCAACACAAAAAAATACCCTAAGGTTGGTGTCACTACGATGTTTTCGAAAACTACAAATTCTGATAGTTATCAAACATAAATTTTAAATCATTTTATTGTATGTACACAGATAGAATTATAACATAAGATATTTATTATTTAAAGTTACTATAGAACTGGCCGAAAATTAAAAAAATGGAGATTGGGTTTATTCAATTAATCAGTGCACGCAGGATTATCGACAACAATTCCCTAAACAGCCAGTAATTTACGCACAACTGCTAAAACGTACTCAACGAGTGATTACCCAGGGCATGTGTTTCGAGAGCGGCTTTGAAAGCATGAAGCGTAGAGTTCAACAAAGTAATGATCAACATCTGCTTGAGTATTATTTTCTTCAGTATTATAATTATGATAATTTTGTAGCACTGTAAACTGTCAAAATTATGCATTTGTGAGTGATTACATGCATTTTCACCAAGCATTAAGAAAAAATAGCCGTCTCTAATTAGGAAAGATTTTGAAGACCAAGTATGTGTAATTACAATTCTCTATTGTTCATTGTTACCAAAGATGTTCTTCTTATAATGGAGACAATATTTATTAAATGAAGGAATTAAAAACAAGAAAATTTTGTTGAATAAGGGTTAGATGGTCCACCAACATTGTAACAATTTTGCCTTTGTTTGGACGACTGGTACAGATTTAATTGAACTCGCTCTAACTACCATTAAAGATTGAAGCTTTTTTTAGAATTGATACCTACAGATTGTCAAAGATTTCGGAATCCCCAAGTAGTAGGTAGTTTATATCAAAGACTGATGGTTACACTGGCTAACATTTTCTGACTCTTGTTCTTCATGTTTTGGTGTTACTCTTTTTTAATTGCCTTCGAAATTTTTGTTTAAATTAGAATCTGTTTCTGTTTTAAAACTATTTGATGGCCTGCTTTCTGATCTTCTGACCGGGGGGTCTTCCATGCACAGGACTATGCCAATGATATCACCATCATGATCTACAGGAAGCAAGTCGCACTCAGACTCGTGGAGAGATAGGTTAAAGTTAACTCTAGGCAAACAACTATGGTTCCAATCACTTGGAGGAGGAAGCTCTCTCAGAAGCAACCCTAGAGGCCTATGGAATAAAATGTAGTGGATGCAGAGGTTCTTCCGCTAAAATGGGAGATTATACGAGGAGCTTCAACTACATCGAAGATTTCGCTCGTTTTCAGTTTCGATGGGGGTACAATATAGACATCTCCAACAGAGAGACTGCAAAAGTCCTTGTTAGAAAATCGAGGCGAGGATTTTCTAGTTGGTTTGTGGATGCTTCTAAAACGTCGAAGGGTGTGGGAATTGGAATTTGGAGAGATAGAGAACCTGATGACGAAGCTATCACCTTTCCAGACGGAAATAATTGCCATCCAAACCTGCGCAAAAGGCATTCTAAACTATAGCCAATCTGCCAAACTATAGGCTGTCAGGTTTGATTCTGAGGTGATACTTGACTACCATAGGAAGCTTTAAAATCTGACGGAACATCACAGCATTACGTTGAGATGAATGGCAAACCATTCTGGAGTCAGAGGCAACCAAATAGAGGATAAGTTAGCAAGAGGTGCCAGTCAACGACCATTCATAGGTCCAGAGAGTTCTTATGGAGTTCTTATGGCGTTCAAGTGGGAAAAAACATCGCAAAGTAATCATTATGAACAGAGACAGGCTGATCGATTAGATAATTTCAGAATAAGTCAATTAACTTTAGACCAGGTTGTGGATTTCTTGGTCCCGGTGCAACCTGGTTGACGGGACTAAAACCGCATGGAGGCACAATAGGTTTTTCTTTTGGCCGAGTCTGCCTATATGGCTGTGTGGCTTCTATCGAGTTCTTATTATGATCCTAATTGTAGGTATGTACAAGTGGGCGATCTCAAACAGCATCGGTATCTCTTACGAAATTGTTTATCAATTATTATTGTAATTAGGTACTTTATTTAACGAAAATAACTTGTGTTGTGCGTCAAATAATTTTTTGAGTAAACATCTACGTCTAATAAACAAGCTCAGATCATAATGTTTCTGTATCGTTACAACGACAACAGTAATAAGTGGTATTGCTCAACTCGTGATATTGTTCAATAGGTATTTTTTGACCTTTACGACAAAAATTAATAAAATAATGAAGTTAGAATTAAAAAAAATTGCAGTAGTATGTTGAGATTCCCAAGGATATTTATTGAACGGAAATTTCTTCTTGTTAAATCGATTTTTTTGCAATAAAATTTGCGGTTACTCACCAGAGAAAGAAAGGAGTTCCAAGAACGCATATTCTACTGAGTAATAAGCATCTCCTTTCCAAGAATACCTATATAAACCACGAAAAAATCAATTCGGTAACTACCTGAATACGTTATGTGTAAAGTCAGTTGGTTCTTAGTCATAAACCAGTACTATTAATTGGATTGTTAAGAGACGTTATATTTATGCTCATAACAAAGCTTTTATTGTTATGTAACGTGATTTAGTCTAATTAAACGTGTATAGATTTAAATATAAATCATATAGATATGTAACAATTAAAATGTAACGTCATTTGGAAACTTGAACTGACATTCCAGTCGTCTAGCCGGATAAAGATCATCTATTGTGTATGAAGTCCTTGATAAAAATCAAAAAAAAATGGCACAGAGAATTAGACTAGAATAATTATCAAGATTTTTTTCTGACACGTTTTTTTTTTAATCCTAATTTCATGAACACACTCTGTAGCTAGGAAAAGATGTTCAATACATCATAAAACATCCTTTTACGCATTTCAAAAGGTTTTCTTTTATGGCGTTGGGTCCCTACCGTCTTAGGATCATATGCACATGGGTATACAAGATGAAAGTCGTAACAGGGTTAAATAGAATTTGCTGGGTAAGATCTATTTATCTCGAAATAACCTTGGTATTCACAAAAATGTTTCTATTCTATCTTACGAAGTTTACCCAAAGTAAATATATTTCTCATCCAGCTACGTTAACATTTAGAATTTAATTAATAATAAAGTACTCGTTTATGTTTATAATTCATTAATTCAAATTTGTTTTACATAATAATGTATACGACCTTAAGAATTTTATGTCAATCTAATACTACTCGATGTATAAAAATGAAAGTCAAGTTCTATATGCGCATTTTTTTTTAAATTTTAATTTAAGTGCTGTATAGGTGTAGTTTAGTTGACAGTAAGTACACGTGGACCGTATAATTCCAATTTTATTAATACGAGACAAATTTGTAATTTAATTTAAATGTCTGTTTTTTAAAACTCCCGGAAGAGGAGAACAAAAGTCTGAAAAGGTTGGGCGCCCTAACTTTTTATCAAAAATGTAATTTTCATGAAATACTTATTAACTTATTTGTTACCGAAACAAAAGCATTTACAAATCGATTTTGTTCTTATTCGATAAAACGGGATAAATTAAGTAAATAAATATTGTGTGCATATCAAAAAGCAAGGACATCGTAATGTGTATAGATAAAAAGATATTACAATTAAAAAATTGTGAATTGTTGAAAAATTTCATGCCTGTCATTTAAATAGTGTTGGGAACTTACTAGTAATGAGTGAGTCAAAATCACCTTTGCATTTTATAATTATTATTATTCAAGAAACGTATATATATATATATATATATACAGCTTGTGAACAGGCCTTTAAGGCCTAGAGCTGTGTGACTCTTCTCCATTCCTTTCTGTTCTTTGCTACGTCTCTCCAGTTCCGGATATTCTTCTCTTTCAGATCTTCTTCTATTTCGTCCCTCCATCTTTTCCTTGGTCTACCACTTTTCCTCCTTCCTTCCGGTTTCTTCCAAGCTATGTCTTTCTGTTCCGGTTTCTTCCAAGCTATGTCTTTCTGTTAGCCTTCATCCTTGCGAGGTGACCCAACCATTGCAGCCTTCTCTCCTTCACAATTTGTCCAATCGGTTTTTCTCCGAACAGTTCATACAATTCTGCATTCATTCTTCTTTCCCATCCTAGCTCCGTACTCTTTCCCCCAAAAATTCTTCTTAGTATTTTCCGCTCCTGTATGTCTAACTTCTGCCGATTTTTCTGATTCAGGATCCATGTCTCACAACCATATATTAGTGTTGGTCGTATGACTGTTTTATAAATTCTTATTTTCGTTGTTCTTGCCACTTCCTTTGATTTCAGCACTTTGTGAAGCCCTCGTAGACAGTTATTGCACTTTGCTATCCGCAGATCTATTTCTTTATCTTCTTCGCATTTATTCGTCATCAATACCCCTAAGTACATGTAGTCCTTCACTTCTTCAAACTCGCATACATTGTTCGAATGTGTTTGCACTTGCAGATTTTGTTCCCTGTTGCTTCCTGTACTGTTCTTCAGTTCCATAAATTTTGTTTTTTCAAAGTTCACTTCCAATCCAAAAACTTTTGCCGTTCTAATCAATTGCTTTGTCATATTTTCCAGATCTTTCCTGCTTCTTGCGAGAAGTACCAAGTCATCGGCATATGCGAGGCATTGATGGCTTTTGTTAAATAGGGTCCCTTCGTGGTTAATTCCACTCTTCCTTATTATTTGTTCTAGCACCAGATTGAACAAGGTAGTCGACAGTGGGTCTCCTTGGCGAAGTCCTTTCTCCGTTGTGGAAGTTTTACTTACTTTTCCTTTATATTTCACTGCACTGCTTGTATTTTGTAGCGTCATTCTTATAAGATTCACTAATTTGGATGGTATTAGGAAGCTATTTAGTGCATTTATTAATTCATTCATCAACTCATTATTTTCAAATCTTTTTCTATTGCCAGAGTAATTAGTCTAATGCCGTTTTCATTACTTCATTCAAGAAACGTAGCTTAATAAATAATAATACATAATTTTTTTTTGTTTGTTCCAATTGTAAATTTCTGTTTAGGGATTTTTGTGGTAAAACCTGCTGAATTTTAAATACAATATTTTTCAGATTCGAGCATTTTGCTTATTGTGGCATTGAAAAAGGTTCTGACAACTGTCAAATTCTAAATCACAGTTAGTCACAGTTGGTTTTAGCAATTTCAACAGTTTTGACTATTATAAATTGCCTGGGAATTATGAAATTATAAAAATACTTATTATCTTATTAATCAAAGTGTTATAATATTCATTTTTGTATGACTAACGAGCTATTGAAACATTTTCTGCGATTTTAAGTGTCACAAATATGAAAAAGTTGAAAAAGTATTTTCAAACAACTCCCAAATTATAAAAGCCCTCATCTAATAAAATTTTTATAATTGCAGTCGTTTTGATTTTTATGAAAATAGGTTAGGGTTCCTGTTAGGGTTTAAGTTGTCATAATATTTGGAACAGCTGCCAAATTGCGAAAACAGTACCTTTTCCAGCTTTGACAGGAATAGTATCTGACGGTACTGTTTTGACAACTTGACAAATGTCAGAAGTTGGTTGCGACGTTTGAAATTGTAAAATCGATTCCCTTACAGTTTCGAGTGTCAGAACAATAAAACATTTCTAAATGTTAAAAATGTTTATTGACGAGATTTATTACAATAACACATACAACAATTAATTTTCAATTAATGTACTAAGTTGTCAAAAGGATTCGAAATCAGCTCCATGGATGACCAGGAACTGCTTTTATTCTCGGGCCCCAAAAGAAAGAATTAAAAATTTAATTTTGAAACTAAAACTAAAATAAGACCTAAATCTAAATTAGTCTAGATTTTTTTATATTTCAAAAAAAATTATACTGTTAGAAACAGAAGAAAAGAAAAGCAAAAGTGAAAAGAAGCAGAAGAAAAGAGGGAAGTATAGTCCATGCTGAACCAGCTACACAGCGAAAGAGAAAAATTTTATACAGATTTTAAGTTGGCAGATTCAAACCCTTGAAATAGTTGGAATAGCATTATACAATCAAAAACGTTATATGAAAAAATCTCATCTAAAAAACTCAAGATGATGGGGACTGGTGATTTTTAAAAGAGGTTTGGTTCGTGATGTTTAACTGTCATGACCATCGGAGCGAAATACCAACTTTCGGTGTAAATACCTTTTCCTTCTTTGAAGAAGATTATTTTGAAGCAGAACAGGGTAGAAAGGAAGTCAGCCCTACGTTCCATATTCAGCCATTCATCCCATTCGAATGTATGGAAAATATTTCTAAATGTTAAAAATGTTTATTGACGAGATTTCATTACAATAACACCATACACCATATTGAAGACTATTTATGACGAGAAAATGTCGTGAAGACTCCTCAACTACAGTCCATAACTTTATATTTATATTTTCATGGCGATGTTCACAATGTCGGTACCAAATAAGTAAGTGTCGTCTGCATACATGTGGTAAAAGCAGTGATTGAAGAATCTAATAAAAGTTGGGTGTGTAAATGCAGTACAGTAAAGTCCATCCAGTACGCTACCCTGTGGCACGCCTGAAACTACAGGTCTACAAGAGGAAATATTATTTTGAATCGGAGCCAGGAGGTACATCCTGGTAAACAAGTCAGCCAATTGATGTTTTGATTGAATATAGTCTAATTTTATTTCTGGCATTCATAAATTTGTCTTAAAATGGTAACGCACCTCTATATGTTTAGAGCGCTTATGACATTCGGGATTACTTGCTAATTTTATTGCAGATTATTTGTCAACATAAATAGAAACATAATCCATCGGGATGCCTAATTCATTTAAGAATCTGCGAATCCAAATTGCATCTTTTACTCCATAGGCTAGGGCTATGTACTCTGCCTCGTTAGTCGATAAAGCAACAAGATCTTGCTTTTGGCTAGACCATGTGATCGGGCTTCCATTTAATATAAAAACAAATCCACTCGTGGATTTCCGTGTATCTGAACATCCAGCATAATCTGCATCTGTATAACCTCTAAGTTTAAAATTGCTCCCACTACTTCCATAGACTATTCCGGCTTTTAACAAGTAAAAAACTGACTTAAACGATTAAAAACTCTATATCAGGCCTAGTTAGGAGTGTCACAAACAACAGAGCTCCTATTGTTTCACGATAGGGGATTACCACAAGTTTTCCTCCTCTTTAGGTCGATGGAGTTGTTTACCAGGGTCCATAGGAATTGCTGATGGTTTTCCATCTTCCATCTTAAATTTCGTAATGATTTTCTTTATGAACGCGGTTTGTTTTATCATGATCTGATGAGCTGATTTATTCCTTGCTAGTTCTAGACCAACAAACAGATTCGCATCATCAATGGTGATTTGAAAACATTTCTTTAAATACTGTAGAATTTTATTTATTGCAGCAGTCGATCTTGATATTATCTTTTTCTTCTGAAATGTTACCAATCACTTTCTATTGGCATTAAATGGAACTGACTCAAGAAATTAACAAATTTTGAATTCCAACATCGAGGAGCCTGTTTTAGACCATAAAGACTGCGTTGTAGTTTACAGACTAAACCCCTCTCTCGTTGCTCTTCAAAACCAGGGGGAAGTTCCATGTACAGCTCTTCCTCAAGATCTCCATTAAGGAAGGCAGTCTTCACGTCAAATTTGGATATTTCTAGGTCCTCCGAGGCTGCAATAGCCAACAACATTCTTATCGATTCATAGTGGACAACTGGAGCAAAGGTTTCAGAGTAATCAAGACCCTCACGTTGAGCGAAATCTTTTGCAACCAAACGAGCTTTGTACCTTTGAATATTTCCTTCAGAATCGGTCTTCAGCGTATACACTGATTTACAACCAATGAGACGTTTTCCACGAGGCAAATTAGTCATAGTCCAGGTGTTGTTTTCCTGCAGCATTGCAGCATGCCATTTCCTAGCTTCTGGGCATGATACCGCCATTTCGTACGTTGTAGGAATAACTTCAGTCAGAAAAGCTTCATAATCTTCGAAACGAATCGGTCTTTGAATTTTGTCCCTATTTCGAAGCTGACGAACTTCAGCTGGGTCAACTTCTGCATTTGGTGTCTCGTACTCCACAGATTCGTCTTCTAGAACATCTTCGTAAGCATTTTCTGGTACAGAGCTTGAGGAACATCACCTGGAACACTTTCTGGTACAGCTGGAGGAACATTTTCGAAACTTAAACCTATTACTTTAAAAGTGTTGTCTAATTTGGGTGTTGGGTTCACTATTCTTCGTCAAACTTCGTCGAACTTCGTCGAAAACTACATCACTGCTGACATGTATTTTCCCAGTTTCTTTCAAATAACCGGTAATTTGACGAGTCTCCATCATAACCAACAAATAATAATTTCTTGCTTCTTGGGTCAAATTTTGAGACTTGTTTCACCTTGGGCACGTGCATAAATGCGATGCTACCGAAATTCATTGTGGGCTATCAAAATTATCAAGCAATTTCTGACAACTGTCAAATTGCAAAGATAGTCTTAAGATTACCGGCAAAGCATTCGTGACAGTTATTAGAAGTTTTTTGATAGATTATACGACTTTTAAAATTGGAAAATCAATTGCTTTATTAGATTTTTGAGTGTCACAACAGGCGACAGTTTGTGCTATTTTTAATGTTTTAAACCGGGGTAACTCTTAAAATATTTCTGACAGCTGCTCGTTGTTTTCTTTGAGGATGAACCTGGCACCTATCGGCATGGAGAACAATAGTCTATCAGCCGAGTTTGCCTTAACCAGGGAGGGTCATCTCGACCTGTTTACACAAAAAAGTTGATTTGGTAAATACACGCAAGTCTTTAGTTGCCATGTTCTGTTGAATATTGCGTCAAATTTGATCTTGAGTCTTGTTTTCTGAACTTTTAGCTCAGATATTAGCTTCTTTTGGGTTGTTTTATATACTTTACTGATTGTATTTCAATGGTTTAGGAGAAAAACTGTTGGTGTTTTAAATTGCTCTTTTGCTCAGTCATTAACTGAATGGTTCTTGAAGAGGAGATAAAAATTTGCTTTACTAATTGGTCTGCTCTTATTTTATACAATATAGTGTATAGGATTCATTTCTCACTTCACTCCTCTCCCGATATGAGTAATTACTGAATATGTTACAAAAAAAAGAAATTATATTACATTACAGTACATTAGATAAAGGACAATTTTGTATGTTACTGTACATTTATATACAACCAAACTGTAAATTATAGTCTATTGCTAGATAAGAGAACTAAATCGGTGTGTTTAGGAACTAATTATTGCCAATTAACAACATTTTACAAGTTGATTGACCTTAACATTAGTACAAATCACGCAATATTTCCTTGTTTATCTCAATAAATACGGTATCAACATTGTCGTCGGCCTAGTTTATTTAGAAATAGTTGTAAATGTTTCCAAAAATAATATTGGAAACATTTACTTTACATAAAACTAATCGAGAATTAATTAGGTTGTTTTGTAATGGCATATTACTTTGTATTAAATAATTTGTATGTAAATTTTTATTAAGCTTGTTCTTAACTGGTTCGTATTTACTTTTTTTTTAATTTAGTTTAATAGGTCCTTCAAATTTGAGTTATTTTTACACACTTGCATTATTTTATTTATTAAAAATCATTGAAGCAAGTGAAGGTATTGTATAAATTAATGATTGACATTGATCTTGCAATTATAGTTTTTAGTGTGAACTAACTCTTTTTCCACATTCCATTCCTATAATAAATTTTTGTCATTATCACAATTATGGTTTAAAAAAAAAATTAGAAACCAATATGGCCTTTGTTTAACCACATAAACTCCGCAATCAATTACCAATTAGTTACAATAATGTCTTTACACTTGCATTGTTATAGCTTGCACTCGTTTTTACTAATAATCTTAATCATATCAAATCCTGAATACGTTTCGTTTCATGTTTAGCCATAAACGTATAAAAAAAATATATATGACTCAACAATGCTCGAACCTTACATCAACTCGTAGCCTTGTAAAGATCACCTCGATTAATTTGTATTAATTGTTTTGTTAATGGCCAACTACTGGTGATTATTGTTCCGATCGAAAGATTTATTCCACGCACCTCCGTGTCATGTAAACTATTCCGTTTCTGTTCTAATTTAGCAACAGAGTTAATGTGACCAACCCTCGAATTCCACGGTAAAAATAATAATAAAGTTTCCGTTATTTAGTTGTGTATACACGTGTTTACTGTACAATACAACATTAAATAAATAAATAATTGTTTTGTAATTATACACAACTTGGCGATTACGTGAATTTATTATTTCATACGAACGCAATGTGCTGATATATCCTTGTCATTTCATTTGTTATTTGTGTTGTTATTGCAATGCAAGAAACGAAGCAATTTGTACAAACATACAGTTCTAAGTTTAAAAATCAACCTCTGCTTATTTATTTTTATATTGAATAAAATAACTAATAGCTACAATTAAATCTAAGTATAATAATTCTTATATAACCCCATGGGTAATCTATCAAAGCAAATCCTTGATATTTCTTCCTGTAATAGTTAAAAATTGCAAATCTATAATTTTTGCTCTGACTACAATAAATTGTTAGAAGTTATAAATAACTATCTTTATAGATTTCATGCAATTATATCAATTACTAACTGTTTAAAAGTATATACCGGATTCTGAATAGCTTTCATTAACAGTTATGAATCTGTAAACTGTTATAAAGTTTCCTTGTTTGGACGTTTCAACCGCTTATTTATATAAGATGAGGCTAAGTTTATGTTAAAAGAGTTTTAATGTCATCACCTCTATTATTAGCATTTCATTATCTCGAAAATGATTCTCCCCATGTGATAAAAAGTCTACAAGAATTGTGGCAAAAAAACTGTGGCCATGATTTTTCGCGTAGATGCTATTGCACGAAAATTTCGAGGGGGGTGGTGAAGTCTTATGCCTGCATTCCATGCTCTGCATTTTAATTTGATTCAGGATAATAATGGTGAACCCCGGTGAATAAAAATCAACATTAACGAGAAGTGTGGTGATAAAATTCGTCTCTGAACGAAACGAAACGTCAACATTTTTGGTTCTCATCGTGCAGCCACCTTTTCCAGACCTCATCCTTTATGCAAAATGATTTCTACGCTACCTATTGAGCTATGAATTCAACAGTGATTTGCTAATCTTTCAGGATCATGTCATGGACTAGATTAATGTCTTCTTTGCAAGTAACAGTTTTTGGTCGTTCAGCACCACCACCTTGTTCACAGATCTCTCTGTCAAGTTTAACATCCTTTAAAAGCCCAATTCTTCAGCCAGGACTTGTACCATATCAAATTTGTTCAAATCGAAAATTTGGACAACACTTTCTAACTTAATAATGCAGTAACATACATACACACACATAAATTCATGAGACATTATAGTGACGACTATGACAATCAACGCCATCTATGTCAGAAACAATAATATCTGAACTGCCCTCATACAACCAAATTTTTATTCAAAAATTGAATTGAACACGTGTGGAAGAAAGGATAAATTCTACAGCTTCAATTAATTCTCTCAAGTGAGGATCTATGGTTTCCTATATTCTGTTCCAGTAGTTTCTTTTAACTATTTGGGAGCTTAGTGATGGGCAGAATAATGAAGTGCATAAAAACACAGAGTAATCAGCTTAATACACTAGTTGGATACAAAAATCTGGAACCACTAACAGTCAGTAACCTGTTAGATGCATGCACAAAAGCTAGCTTGTCAATATTTGGACAAAGGAAATAGAACACGTCAAGATGGGAGTAAATAAAGAAATTATAAATCTAAAGACAAGTCATTAAAGAGAGTAACAACATATGATTGCTTGGGAAGCACAGTGACAGATGACGAGGATAGAGAATGAAAAAATAGAGAAAAGATAAAGATGAAGCATTTAAGAAGAATAGCGGGCAACACAAGGTGGGGCAGGATCAAAAATGAAGATATTAGAGAAATAACAAAATAAGAACAACTAATAAGGAAAATAAGAAGAAAACAGTTGAATTGGTATGGATGTATAACGAGGATGAAGACGGATAGAATTATAAGACGAATAAAAGGAATAAGAGGAAGACCTAGGAGGAAGTGGATCGATCAAGTAAGAGAAATGGGTATAAAAAGGGGAAAGACCTTAGAAGAAATGAAAGTAATGACAAGAAATAGTAGAGAGTAGAAAAATTGAGTGCTGAAAGAACCGGACTCCATATCCAACACCTGAAAAGGTATATCGATAAGAGAAGAAGAAGAAGGAGAAGGGAGCTTAGATCTATCGGAACATTAGTGAATTAATGAAACGACATCTAATATAACATCTAATGTTATCCACCAATTTTTAAAATCATATAAGTGTCTCCTGAAGGAGTCATTCTTTTGGTTATGCATATGAGTCATTCTGATAATGATATCTAGATTCCAGTCAAGGCGTTTAACTAGATTGTGGGCTTTGAATGTTAGACACAATGAGTCCTATTGGGCAGTTTGCTTTCGAATTGACCACAGGTGTGACCAAAATTGAAAGAATTTTTTGATGGTTTCACATCATCTTCTCCATCTTGTCCTCTTAGGTTAAATTTTGTTTGTCTCTTCAAAGGGCTTCTTTATTGTTGTGATTCCTTGTACTTGTTCAAGTTCACTTGATCAAATGCTTCGCCTATTGGAAATCTCTTTAAATCAATAATTCAGTTGAAAGAAAGATATAGAGTAAGGTTTTGAAAAATTTCTCCTTTGGGACTAGCCCTTTGGGACTAACCGACTAGTATAGGAGAGAATATGTTGTTGTATCTTTACCAAATGAAAAGTTTGCTTTTCACATACAACAGCATATTCTCTCCTATACTAGTCGGTTAGTTTTGATCGGTTTGAAGATGTGAAAAGATAGTGGACCTGGTTGAAGTTGGGTAGTCTTACTAGAATGATATCATTTTTCAAAGCTGTCTTGGGCGAGTTTAAACTAGTGTTAAAGATGATTCCATCATACAGTAAAATAACCCTTTGCTTTCTATTGTTCTGTAGTTGAAATGTGTTTTATAATAAAGATGTTAAATCAATGTTCAAGGATGTATCATTTCGTTAATCTTGCAGAATAGCAGATACCAGGAAAAGAGTTACAGCTATTCAGAAAGAAACGGTTATTAAACGGAACGCATAAAATTGAAAGCAGAAAAATTTCTATTTCAAAAATTATCAACTCGAATCGTATTTTTAACCTTCACATCAAACCTAAATGCATATGTCCCCTATAGATGGCAGCACCTGACAATCGCTTATAATTTTATTACAGCTTCCTTCATTTGATACCAGCACACAAATCTACTTCGAAATAATTAAATGATGACGTCTTTCTCTGCGTGAATTGAATATAATAGTTTATCTAACTCGTCAAGAAGATTCGTCCTCTAAAAAGGTCAAAATCGGTCTGAATGTATTACTTCTCGACTATAGGTCAATTAATATATGCACGGGAATTCCTGAAATATATCCTAATTACACGAAACTACCGGATTTACGTATGCAGTTGATTCTAGATGTAACATAAATAAAACACAAGAACGTGACCTAACCCAGCCTTGAAATCTCCGCAAACCTGTTTTCACGTCGTGAATTATAGGACCTGTCTGATTATTTTTAGGCACTTTTCGTTACGTTTTCTTTTTTCAAGTCTTATCGTATAATTCGATCTTAAATATATATGCCTATTGGTGAGTTTTATGCAAATACGTACGTCGATTAACAGAGATTTATTTGCAGATATGTAAATGTATCACAAGTAGGTACATAGAAGTAGTTTGAAATCATTATTTTAGATTGATAGATCGTTGATATGAGGTCGTGTCAATAATGATGAAAATACCACACAAATCATGTTCATAATTCCTATATCGGTAAACCCAAGATGCATCTTGAATGTATTGGTTGCATATGAAACAGCATTTTTTATTGCTGTTTAGTTTGACAGTTTTCAGAATATCTCTAATACATGAAAGTTGGTAAACTGACTGTTCTTACAATCTGGCATCTATCAAGGATATTTTGACAGTATCAAATGTAAAAATAATACAAATTAGTTCCTTTAAACATCAATTTATTAGACATACAATTTTAAAATATGGTTTGACAGGCGCAAATTTTAAAAGAAAAAGTTTCTTTGCAATTCGACAGTTACCTATAAAAAAATATTTTGACCATTGTGCTTCTTAAAATCGTAAAAACTTATTATTATTGACACCTATAATAAGGTTAAATCTGAAAAACACTGTTTTTACAATTTGACAGCTGTCAGAAATATTTCTATAGTTCCAAATATTAAATTCGGAAACTAATTGCTCGAAATTCTAAAAAGTAACTGATATTAACAACTATAATCGTAAAATTTGAAGAAACACTGTTTCTACAGCTTGGTCGCTGTCAAAAATATTCTGATAGTTTCAAGTGTTAAAAAGAGAAATTACAGTTCGACAGCTGTCAAAATTAGTTGCGAAAAAATAAATAATTGTTTTACTATAAACTAGTTCTCAGAAGTGGTTTGGTAATTTCAAGTGTTCAGCTTTTACTATTTAAGAAATTTCTTGATAATCAGGATCCTCTTGGGGGCTGTGACTCTGATGTCACCCGGTTCTAAGTACCCCTGTTAATCCAATGGGAGATTTTTTGCTTAGTCTTCCACTGTTCAAGATGAGCTTTTATATGGCTTTTGGTAAGGCTACAAAATGGCTCTGGTCCAATAAATCCAGAAGCAAGGCCGTCGGCAATCTCGTTTCCTTCCCATCCCCAGTGTACTGGTACCCACATCAATGTAACTGTGTTTCTTTGGGCCAGAATTTTGAGGTTCAGCAGACAGTCCCAGGTTAACCTCGAGTCAAATGTACATACATGCCCATAGAGCCTTTAGTACTGCCTTGGTAACGTCTTTTCAAACATTCCTGGGTACATTGTTCAATGGCATGTATTTGTGCCTGAAAAATGATTGGACTTGTACCCACGGTCACTGAGACATTGCATCTCGGCCTATACATACCTATTCCCACTCTTGTGTTTGGCCATCATACTAATGATACGTATGGGACCATGGGTATGACTATAGCCATGTGGGTCCAAAAGATCATTTTAGGCTTTAGTTCGCAGGTTTTGCCAAACAGACGATAACAGGTTCACAATGCTCTTGTGGTCCTTTCCGACGTCTTTAGGAGAGGAAGTAGGTTCCAGGTAAGTTGTAAGAAATAATTAATTTTATGGCTACGTCTGAAAAGAAAACATTGATTTTAAAATTTGATTACAGTCAAACTATGATCGAGAGCTTTGAAAACAAGACTATAATACCTGCAAGTAATAGAAGATTGTTTTATCATTTCATTGGATGGTTGGCAGAAATTGTTTGATAAGTACAAATGTCAAAATAGAAAAACATAACATAAATAAAATAGAAAAGCAATTAAAGTCATTTACTTATTAATTTTTTTTATACAGAAATAGTGTTTGAATCCACCTCTATCTATGAGATACGTCTTGGACACAGGCAATACCATCAAGTTCTTCTTCGAACAGACTTTCAATTTCTTCATCTGTTGCTTTTCTATTAGAATTCTTTTAGAGTAGCTTTGCTATGCTTGGATTTAGGACCATTCTCTTCAGCTCTTGATGCAGAAAATTTTCTGAAAATGACGATTGGAGTCAGCGGAAACAATCCACAGAAATTAGATTAGAAAAATCGAGAATAATAGGTGGTAAAAAAGACATGCTAAAAAAAAATAAAAATAAAGTTCTGTTGATAGGATGTAGCAAAACATAAACGGAAAATAAACGACTCATTGTTTTTAACAAAGTTGACACATCTATATAAGATGGGCTGGTGTAATGTAAATTGATGATTTAGCAATGAAATTTTCCACGAAAATTAACTTTCATTCAAGACATATAACATTATTAATTAAACAGTAAAACCACTAACACTTCTTAAACAATAATAAATTGTTCTTCTTTCTCATGTTTTTTTTAACGTTGTGAAATATGTGTAATATCATAAATTTTAGGCTTTGTTTAGGAAATAGGCGTACATACATACATCAACAATTAGAAGTTTAACCTCAAATAGAATACAACTTTAAGAACTCACGTACCGTAAATACAGATCATATTTACAATTAATTGATAAAGCATCAGAAAAATGATTAGATTCTATTAGACACAATGGTAAATTTACATTTAAATATTTATACAATATTTTAAAATTGACGTTGGGATCACTCTATCTCATGTAAGATCAAGAAATTTCTTGCATTGTTGTCTGTACAATTATTGTGGGGGGTTCACGATAATCTTATCATTACTTAAATGTTAATTTCCAATTTCCACACGTTTTAAAATTAATGAACGTGTACTCCAAGAACCTTTTAAGATTGAGGAGATAATCGTTGAAATTGTCTGTGTGCGATGTTTTAAAAAAAAAATCTCCGTTAATTACCTATTCAATAGCCGCACTTCCGTTTTGTTTACCTTTATCGATATATGTAACTAGTGAAAGATGTGGAATGTTGATAAGTTACTTGCGAAAGAATGCTAATTTGGTAATTGTTTGAATAAATCATTTTAAAAATATAACCTATAATTGTTTTTCGACAAAATATGAAGAACCATAACAAACTTGTTACTTACAAATTCAAGCGTTACATCCTGGTTATAATCAGTCAAGTTTGAACCTCCAGAAAATAGTTCATAAACACGCGATGAAATGTTTTATTATTTTGAATAATAATGCAGGTTTATCTCCATTCAAGATAAAATTAATGAACGAATATATCCTGATTATTCACTTCTACTTCGTTAAAAAGTTAATTGCAAGTATTATTTTAGCATTAATTGTCAGAATTAATGTCTCCCTATTTTTAAACTCACTTTTAATTGAGATCTTTCCGTTTCAAAATGTAGCTAACAAATTGTGTAACCAGTCTCTCTACAAGACGTTCTTTCAAAATATTTCTGACATTTTCAACGCTTGAAGCCATCATTTCCATGACCTAATAGAAAGAACTCTACTTCATCATCTGAGTTGAATCTGTCAAATGATGAGGAAGCAACAGATGAAGAAATTGAAAGTCAGTTCAGAGAAGGACTTGATGCTACCCAAAAGTGAATTAACAACGACTTAACTAAGATGTATCTCATAGATAGAGGCGGATTCAAACACTTTGAAGTGAAGACATAAAATACAAAAGTATTGAATTTAGTCACAACAGATGAGAATACTACGATGCTGGGACTAGCAGCCACAAGGGAAGAAATTTGTTCTTTGTTTGACTTGCCAAAGTTTTCGAACATGAAGATCCATCTCTTATCCCAAATTTGCTACCATTGAAGATTAAATAAATTATTTTCAAAGCTTTGGTAAGCTAAACAAAGAGCAGATTTTCAATGGTTTTTTGTTTTTTAGTATTGATGTTATCTTTTGTTTTTTTTTTAATTGCAACCCCCAATTTTTTCCTTGATTTTGAGAGATTTTTTTATTCTCAAATCGGTGATCTAGAAATGTTGCAACCTTACATTAGAAAAGTTTAGTTTTGCAATAATCTGGACCTGCGACATTCGACTGTCGCGGTTTTCACAGTAGCGTTTAACTCAGTGTAGACGACGATGGCCTTCGTTTTAAAATGAGGCGTGGTTGCCTTACTATAATCCTACCTTTCCGGTAGAAGCGCTCGAATGAGTTTCCTGATCTAAGATCCATCAGAGCAGGGCTGCTTGTTAAGGCCAGAACTGTTTATTCTATACATCTCAGATATCTGGCCATCGCTGCAACTGAGACTGTCCATATATGCAGACGATACTCCCCTTTACACGTCCTCAAGCAATGACGCACGTACCCACTTGTTTAGGGACCTCTATAGATTAGTGGAGGGGACATGGCACAATAAGCCTGAAGGCTGCGGTGCCTTAACGGTGACCATTGCTCGGACGGGTCTGGTTTTAGGAGGAAAAAAGATGACGCATGTATCTGTAGGCATCTTCAGTGCTCTGTGGACAAAGTTGTGGAGTGGGTTCACAAATAGTGGTCCAAATGCGAAGCAATTCGCTTTCCTCCACCATTACCATCTTCGTTGGATGCAGCACGAAATCACGTATCTTGGAATCACACTCGAAATTAAACTTGCTTTTAATCATATCTTTACCAGTGTTGCCACCAACTTCTTGCGAGCGTGGGTTATCTTCGCACCTCTTTTTTATTGGAAAAACTTCCTAAGTTTAAAGACCAAACTTCTGATTTATACGACGTTTATCCCATAAGTTGTCATGCTATGCTGCCCTAACCTGGTTGAGTGTCAGTGTGTCTCAAATCAAACACCCTGGTATGTCAAAAACGACCTAATTCATAGAGACTTGGGTACCGTTGAAGTGGGTGATCCAAGTCTCCCACTTCGACAGGGTGAATTGAAACGTTACCTACAGTACTGACACATAACTACCTGTAACGTCCAAACGCTGATAAATGTCATGGCATATGAGTAAATTATTGATAAATCTCAGGTATGAAAATACCAGTTTTTTGTACCTCGTTGACTTCTTATTACATAAGAAAAATTATTATTGAAATTAGTGTGCCACATTTTTTTTTATTAGTAGCCCAGACAATTGTTTTGAGCATACATAACTTTAAAAAAATGTTTCAATGCGCCATTTTTTTTCTGCGTGACATGCCTAACAAATATCGAAGAACACTGGGCAAAAGAAAATATCACGACTTTTCAAAGGAAGAGTTGAAAAATGCCATAGAAGCTCTCGTTAGATGAGGCAGCTCAAACTTACGGTATTAGCAAATCCACTCTCTGGCGAAAAGAAAAAAATCGTCATATGAAATCAATTGGGGGTCAAACTGTTTTTAGTTTAGTCTCCCGAAAATATTAAATCGGGCTTCAGGTCTACTACGGGTTTGGTCCCCCTTGATCGGGAAGTCGTTTTCAAACGCCTTCCGAAACAAGATTTGACACCAAGAACAACCGAAATTGCTGAGGTTTCAAGGACATATTTGAGGCAATGAGATACCCGATGAAGGACTGGAAGGAAACTGACAAGTCTGATGAAGAAACAGAGAAGAGTGAAGAAACAGAGAATACTAAAGCGAGTGAGGTAACTGACTATACTTTGATAGATAAAGAGGATCTATTACAAGAAAATGCGTTTGTCATTGTTGAACTTAGATCTCAAAAAGGAAACAAAAAAAGATACGTAGCAACTATTCGCAACTAAGGATCCGTTACAATGTTCTTCTTTAAAGAAACAAACGAAGATGACAAATACATTTATCTTCCCAACAGTACCTGATATTATATATAGAAAGATACATAGAGCACGAAGAAGTAATTGCTGTCCTTCCTCCTCCAAACTGTTTAAGAAGTGGAAGATACCAATCCAAAAATGATTTAAAGCAACTAGGTATATAATAGTCTTCAGGCTTTCATGGCCGCTGTTGATGGCTGCTCTTCGGTTTTCGGGTTCTCTGCCGTGTGGTACATGACGTTTCGATCGACAAGATGATCAAAACGTCAAGTACCACAACCTTTCTACACGGCAGAGAACCCGAGAACCGAAGAGCAGCCAAGTATATAATGTTGAATAGTTTTTTTTTTTTCTAGAAGTTTATAAAATGTTTTATAGTTAAGTATTAATGTAAGAAATCTCCTTTATTTGGCGTTATTTGTTTACAAAAATAAAATTTTTAAAAATTAGAATTTTTTTTTTGTTTCAAATCACCTCTACTATTTATGGCAAGTACAAACAATACGTTTTAGAGGAGTTTTCAAGTCTCCCAAATAGGTGGGTGACTTGAAATACACACTTTTTTTTTGTTTATTCATACTCTAAACCCTTCAGTAATGGTGTTATTTAATTGCCACGGTTGTTTGACATATTTCCCATATTTTTAGATATAAATTGATATGGATAATTGTTTTCTATTTAACGAGAATTGTCAAAATCGTAGTCACCCACTTCCACGATATTTCAAAGTTGAGTAAGCACGCTGCTTGACTGGCGCGAAGAACATACAAGAGGGCATCGCCGTTGGAGTACCCTTTGATCACTCATCTTGAGGAGCTGGGCTCGGAGAGTCTCCGCCCTGTGTAAGGACTAGATGAATCCCAAAGATGGCCTAGTAATTGCAGGCCAAGACTGCACTCGATCAACTGGGCCGTCAACGCTTGAAGATGAAGAAAAGGGTGTAATGCGACCTGTATCCATCTCTTAGACAAACAGAAGACCTCAGAAGTCATGAAGAAAGAAATTTGTTCTTTGTTGTGTTTAGCAAAGCTTTAAAACAGTTTATTTTATCTTAGTAGTAACAAATTGGTAATATGAAGGGTGTCATTCATCATACGAGGGTGCCTTTTTATGTTGTCTACCTAGCTATGAAACAGGAGTGACAATGTCAAACAAATTATTGAAAAATTCATGTCACTGTTAGAAGTACATGTGTTAAATTGTGTTTAGTTTGTGCTGTTTACAGAGATGTGAAATGGTCTACTTCTCGATAAAATAAGTGAAATTAAAGTTGAACATCGCAGCGTAATAAAGTTCCTGACAAAAGAAAGCAATGGTCCAAAAGCAGTTCACGAAACAATGGTTGCTGTGTATGGGGGACGCACCATCTTATTTTCAACTAAAATATTGGTCTAAACTCTTTCGATCGGGCCGAGAGTCAATGAATGCTGATCCAAAGTCCGGACAACCTGTTGAAGCTCGAACTGAAGACATTGTGCGAGAAGTCAAAAATTTGGTACTGAAAGATCGGCGTGTAAATATGTCTGTCGTTGCCAATGAAGTCTGTATATACGAAGCAAGTGTCCTCAAAATTTTGCATGACGATTTGGGTATGAAGAAGGTGTCTGCAGGGTGGATACCCAGATTGCTTACACCTGAACAAAAACTGTACAGAAAAGAAGTTTCTCAAGAAAATTTGGCCGAGTTGGAGAGGAAAAAAACATTTTTATCTCTCATTATCACCGGGGATGAGACTTGGATACATCATTGGGACCCTCCTACTAAACAAGAATCCATGCAGTGGGTTCATAAGGGCTCTTCACCACCAAAACAGGCCAAGAGACAATTTTATGGAAAAAAACTGATGACAACTGTTTTCTGGGATGTTGAAGGAGTCTTGATTATTGAATATATGCCAAGAGGGTCTACCATAAATGGAGAGGCCTACGGAAACACAATTAAAAATTTAAAAACTGCTGCACGACAATTGCCGGGTTCATAAGGCAAACAAAGTTCAATTTTTCTCTGAGGGTATGGGGCAATTGGAAAAAAACATGGAATAAGTGTATTAGTGTTGAAGAAAATGTAGAAAAATATTTTTTTTTGTTCTCTACGTGCTTTTTTTCATGGCTAGGTAGATAACATTGTTACGACTGAAGATGAAAATGAATGAATGATTCAAAAATCTCTAATCGTTATCTGTAATATCTGAAGATGATCAAGTTATATTAATGATTGATAAAATCATTTACATACAAACAAAATTATAATAAATCACCTAAAAAAATTGTTATTCTATACATCTAATGTTGGTGTATCGGAGGTAAAAAAAAACAAACACAAAAAGAACTTGTTATTGAAAACCAGAACAACGAATTTTAATTCGCCCATTAAGGTTTATTAAATATGTTAACGACAAAGGCTACTGAAGATTTCGTACGGGACTTAATTGACTATATAGTCTCATCTAGGTATATATATGCTTGCGATAATAATAGGAACTTCCAGTGTTAAACTTTTTACCGGATTAAGAGGCGTAACATCCTTGATTTACACTCTGTATAAGAAGGTGCAAGTTCGTATGTGTACGTTGATTACCTGCTCTTAAGATACAAGATGAGCCGTGCGAAATTGTGCTGCTGTTTTTTTCTATTTGCTGCTAAAGTTCTGTTAGTGACTGCAGTTGGGGAACCGAATATCATCTTCATTATTGCCGATGACTTGGTTTGTTTTTAATTTTTTATTATTTTATATCTATATTACATAAGTATCATTTGTTCTCATATCCTAAATTAAAACTACTTCCACAGAATTTTAATATAACATTCAGAACATATTAAGGTCGCTAAGGCCACTCACCCAAAATTAAAAAAAACATTTAGAAATAATTTGAATAAAGTTATCGAACCAGTTTCGTAGTAATATAGAAAAATACAAAGTGTTTATTATTTTGATTTTTTTATTCTTGTTTATTCAAAATAGTCTTTTAGATGACCCAAACGATTTTCTTTCATCGCTAATTTCAGTTTGGGAAATAGCCAAAAGTAGCACGAAGCCAAATTAGGTGAATACGATGGATTATCGATAACAATGATGCCTTTTTTGATCAGGAATTGACGTACCATGATGGCTTTGTGCGATGGTGCATTGTCGTGCAATAAAAACCAACTACCTGGCTGTTGATATTCCTATTGAAGTCATCGAATTCTGACACAGAATAGTTGTAGAACTCCCAGATAATATTCTGTGTTCACCGTCTGATCTTCTAGGACGAATTTACTGTAAACAATTCCTTTTGAATCGAAGAAAAAAAACAATGTTGACTATTGTGTTGATTTTGTTCTTCTGTTTCGGCTCTTCTGGTGATTTCCATGCCTCACCCTAACATTTTGTTTTTGGCTCGTATTGAAAACACCACATTTCAACATCAGTTACAATGGCTGACATACTTATCGGATTCCTTTGGGAGAGTTTTAACACGTTTTTGCAAAATTGCTTAAGTATCAAATCTTTTTTGGTCGTCTATCAGAGGGTGTGGCGCGAAGCCCGTATAGACCTTCTGTTTGCCCAAATTTGCGATAGACTGTGGTTTTGGGTATCCCAGTTTCCTCTTCGATGACTCTCGGGGACACAGGGATCGCTTAGAAGAACTTTTTTTGACTTTTTCGATGTTTTCTTCATTGCGAGTGATTTTTGGCGTCGCTGCTCGGTAATCTTCTGCAAGGTCTTCACCATGGGTTTGATGGTTGATGGAACCAGTCACATCGCATCTAAGACAGACTTTGTATAGGGTGGGCCACTAAGGCCAGCGAAGGATGACACTAATGTTTGTACCTCCTCAAATATTCGAAGTGGTCGCCATCATTTTTCGTACACCGCTTGAAGTGTTCATGTATCGTTAAAGTAATAGACTACAGCTTCTACTTTCACTGGTTTTAGACCATAAATGAAATCTCGAATTCTGTCTTGCATAGCTTATCTTGTCGTAGGTCTCGTTTGAAAGACAAGTCGCCCCCACAAATCAAACTAAACAAGTCAAGTCGGATGATCTCTTTAACCAAGGCTAACGTAATCCATCGGTCAGTTGAGAAAACATATTTTGCCCGGTTTGAAAGCTCACATTTTTCCATAGAACACGTAACTCATTAAGAAGGAACTCCAATAAAAATTGAAGGCTTTTGTTGATCATCTCCAAAAAGCAATGACCAAAATAACGACAATATGGATACCACATCGCGTACCTACCCTCTGTCAGCTATTGGTGCTTTCTGCTACCATATCGACGGCTTCATCATTCGTAAAAAGCATTTCGAATGCTCAAAGTCAACACTGACCGAAGAGCAAATAATTTGACGTTGCTTCCTAATATTGTTATTCAAGACATGCGATATTTTCCAAAGTCAATTTATCTTTCAAGTTATTATTGCCTGGCTACCGCTGCAGAAAGCCACCTCTAGTTTATCAGTTTGAAACTAATGGATACAGCATATACCTACACGTTGTTTAAAGTCCACAACAGGTCCAGGATTATTCGCATAATTTGAATAGTAACTGAAATATTAAACTTTCAACATTCACAAATAGATGGCCTTCGCCCTCCCTTATTATGACACATACGAAAAAATGTCACTGAAGAGAATTATCTGGTATTAAATGGGCTTTCAACTGATGATAACAAAGTTACAGCTCATTCTGCGATTTCCTAAGATAATAGAAAGTTTAGATTTGGATATAGCAGTTAGGCCCCCTAGCGGTAAAATCTGGAACTTGAAAATTATCAACATTTTTTCCCCAGAACCTAGTACAAATACTTTCCGAGATACAGCCGCTTACCTCTCTTAGTGGCACACCCTGTATACTAGAATTTTAGCGGAGGAGGAGGTGGCACTATATTCTAGAAATTGTATTTAGATTAGATAAAATGACTGCGACAAAATGACAGTGACAGCCCAAGAGCTTATCTAAAAAAATCTCAATTACCTACGAGTCGCTACAAAATATCGAAAAATTCAAGATTATAAATTTAAAACTTGCTAAAAGCAATATAAACATCGTGACAATCGATTTTAACGTTTCTATTTACGACCATCTAACAAATTAACGTTACATAAACAATCAAATCCAGTAGCTAAGTAATTAACAACGTGACACAGCTTAACACTACTTTATGCCATTTTATATTTATGTATATACTGCAAACTGCCGATGGCTTAATGAGTACATTGTGAGGGAGAATGTTAAACGGATAAAAAGTAAATATACAATTAAGGGAAGTACCCGACGAGCGCATTATTTATTGTACCCCTCTAAACGATAAGTACGTTGTGCATGTGTAGTTGGTTTAATTAAGTAAATGGCGTCATTTTCGCTTAATGTGTCGGTTATCCAGTGAAGCGTCTACGAACATTTATAACTCTAAAAAAAAAAAAAAAAATTCCAATTGTTCTATTTTATGCTGTGAAATATTTGTTACAACAATTCGACCATCTTCATAGCCATTTGTTTGTGTCTACAATCTCAAATTATATCAGTAGTACAAGGACAATCTGTGTCTATACTGAAATATACTTGTATGTAATCTTGTAATATAGTTAAGCTGAGAAGTGGTATCAGGGTTCCAATAAAAAGATAAGCAATTATAAATCACCACAAAAAAAGAAGAAGAAGAGTTCAGTATGAACAAATCCACATCAAGCATAAATATAGAACTCAAAATTCGATATGGTATGAAACTAATCAAAGCAAAAACGTCTCAGTTTTTGGCATAAAAAGATTTTTTCTTCAAATGTGGTGGGTGCTTACTTTCAGTGACTTCGTAAGCTGTATCACCTGTATGGTTATCACTGCAACTTTCGCGATGTAGTTTGTGTGTGTAAACGGCTTTGTGACAGCTTTTTATAATGCCGCGCTGTTAATCAAATAATCCCAACAGCGAATGGTAAGTCGATCCGGATTTCAACTCTCTGAAAAAATGTCACCGTCCCTCCAGAGAATTGCACATCAACACATGGTAGTATGGGACTCTGAGAATGTCTGCCTACCCAATGAAAACCCCTCCCCTTTAGCAGCGTCCAGAACCATTTAGAATATACCATCGAACACCGTCAGCTGTCTTAGTCATCTCACCTATTAACCTCCGCCTCTGTTTTCCGTCGGGGATTACAGTTTCCTCGGTGATTGGGTACCCGATCTTTCCTTGAGCTATCCTTCTATTTTCTATTTATCTATTACCATATATTCTGCGGTAACAAACAGACTACTAGTCGACATTCCGATGTTGGTAGTTTATCCATCTTCTGATATCTTTAATTTAGCTCTTTGTCCGTTGTGTCTTATCCCTTGGTCCCATCTATTTTGCCACTCAATCAGGATCCTTTCTTTGGCATCCTTTGCTTCGATCTTCCTGTGAATTATTGAATAACTGAGTCCTTTCAAGTACCATTAGGTCAATAGGAATTGTACCCGTGATCACTTCTAGGGAAGCCGAAGAAGCAGTTTTATAAAACGATACCACACGTATGAGGATGTTTCTTTGCGCTCGCTCCATAATTTTCCTATTTTTCTGGGTATATACAGCTTTATACCAAACTGGTGCGAATCGACTCATTTATTATATAATTAATATACAAAATAAACAAAGACGAAAGCTAGTACATTAAAATGGCCACTAACAGATTTGATCTGTGCAAAATGGTATCTAAAAGTTAAGGATACCACTGAAAGTACCAAAAGAATCCATGGTATATGGATGTAAATTGTAAAATATTCCAGTGGATTGTTGCTCAAAATAATGAAGCAGTTCCTTATGCAAAGACATATTGGATATTGCAAAGTCTAATGGTATCATTGTAAAACCAATTCACAATAACGTCATTCAGGATTTGGCTTTAATCCATCAACATATTCCTAGTTCTCATATTTAATATTTGACGGGTTTGCAAAACTAGCTTATCAGAGATTTCAGAATTCTGATTGTATTTATTGATGAGGGATTCCCTTTTATCCGCTCTAATGGATAGATCAGACGATTCTGATGAAGTACCAGAAGGGTGTGTTGTATTGTATGTGTTCAAATTTTAACCGCCTCTTCTAACTATGAGCCTTCAAATCCGATAGCCTTTGATCATCTTTGGTGTTAGGCCAGTTCTTGATCATAAAATTTTTACGAAACTCATGTTTTGCTATCACAAAGTATATAATGAGTAGTTTCAGTTCTAAATTTATAAAAAATCGAGCTCTAGGGGAGTGTGGGCAGAGTGGAGGAAAGGGGAGAAACCTCTAAAAATTATTTCTGATCAAGACTTCGTTAGTAATTCGTAGATGACAAGCCGATTGACTGAGGAAAAAATCAAAAATCATCCATGAAGACATGATAGTTATTTAAAGGGATTTTGGGCCTTCGTTACGTAGAGTTCGAAAGTGGTCAAGTGAATTAGGTTACTGTTGTTACTAAAGAAAATGTGTCAAACAAGAACTTTGTGCTGGAGGATGGCCGAATAAAGGATAGAATATTTGCAGAGATGGCTAAACTATCTTCATCTTAACAAAAGTCAGAGAAAAATGGTTATTACTGGAGATGAAATACGGATGGATTAACAGTACATTTGAAAGTCATCAGCTCATGTAATGGAATAAGACGATTATAGATTCCCCAAAGAAATTTAAAGCTAGAAAAGTCATAGTCATAGTCATTGATTTTTATCGTGACTCCAAATATTTAAACTTATCCATTTCTTCAAACTGATGTTGGCCAATTTGAACTTGTTTTTACTTTAGTTGTTTTCTTGTTCTTATTATTTTGGTTTCCTGTTCGTTGATTATCAATCCCATTTTCTTACTTTCATTTTCTATCTTGCTTAACATTGTTATTATGATATGTCAACTTTTTGTTATCAATAGCAGCTCGTCAGCATACGCAATGATTGTGCTCTTCCTGATCTTAGTGTACCTTTCACATTAGTTTTCCTTATTATATATTCAAGTGCCAAATTAAATAATGTAGTTGATAAAGCCCCTCCTTGGCGAACTCCTTTGTTTGTTATAAAACTTTCTGTTTCTCCCCTCTGTGTTTTAATACTGTTCGTTATGTCGTCTTAGTTTGCTGTCTATTCCCAAATATTTTAATGCTTCTATAAGTTTTCCTCTTTATCGAGTCGATCGCTTGTTGGAAATCAATAAACAACATTAATTTCTAGTTCCATGTTGTATTCGTACGCTTTCTCAATGATCTGTTTGACATTATGGATAAGTAAGTTTTCTGGTTCTTACAAGGGAAGATCCCGAACTCGGAAATTCAAAAAACTTATGAAACCTTGAAGGCATGTACATATATCACATATCGCAATTGAAATGAGGGTGAAATGAATTTTTGAAAATCGGAAATTTTCTATTCTACCCCTGCGGATAACTCGTTAACGGTAAGAGATAGAGAAGAAGTTTTGACACTAAAAATATATGTGAGAATGAATTCGAGATCTTCCCTTGTTAGTTGGTTAGATTATTTTAGCTTGAAAGTAAAACTTTGCCTACCATTGTGGATTACATTTTTTGGGCATTTTTTTGGCACCCATTGAACCCATATTGGAGTGTTTTTTTTAGGCCAATCGGGTATCATTAACTTGACGTTCCCAAACCAGTTAGACCCAAATCCATATGAAATCAACGCTTTAGCTTGGCAGACGCATAATTATTGCTCCTGGTTTGAAAAGTCCATAATCTGCTTCGTGAGATTATGATAATTCAGATGCTCTCTTTTATCGTTTTTCAAACAAGTCTGAGGGTGTTAGTTGCGGTAAGGCTGGAGAGATTGCTCCTTTAGCCTCTGAGGTGTTGTTGAGATGCGTTGAACATTAGGATCAACAGAGAGCCAGATATTTCGACTCCGACCACCTCTTAGACCATAAAAGATTTCCAGAAGGGTATCCCTTGTATGCCGTGTTGCCGTGCATATTCATTTTCGTGATGGACACTTGTCTAAGCTCAGAGATCGAAGCTAATGACGGTTTCTATATAAACGATGTACAAGACGTTCCTCACAATGTTGAAGATATAATTTTGGGTTGGGATGCCATACTAGAAGCCTCCCTCCCCCAAACGGCATCAATCTTCTTCCTGAAACAGATGTTCCTCGGACGAAGCTCATAAAGGAACTTTAGTCTCATTTGAGCAAAATGGTTGTATAGGGGTTGGGAAGCCCAAAATGGGGAATAGTTAAGTCGCAGAATCTTCCAAAAAATTCGAGACGTCGACGTTGTTACCGTTTAAAGAATAATAATCCATGTAAGAGAGCCTTAAAAAAATTGAATGTATAAATAATCAGTAAACAATCAATTAAAACCAACATTAATGTAACATAAAAGGTTAACTCGGTAATTTCGAAATCTCCATTCATCGTATAATTATCAATTTCGCGTTCAAATAATGAACTAATCAGTAACGGGCGCTTCAAATAATCACAATTAAATCGTTAGATTTAAGCATGATGGAGATGAATATGCTTTTTAACGTTATTACAATAGAATTACCCATGCAAATTTATCCAATATATTTTCCTTGAACAAACAATCGGGTAAAATGCAACAGTAATTAATTCCCCACACACATCATTAAGTGTTAAATGAAATCAGATAAATTCAACTCAGTTGTTAATTACGAACGCTTGTACGCGAATAAACAAACGAAACAACGACACACACACAAAAAAAACAGAAACTAAACGCTGTAACCGGAAGTGACAATATGCGCTGCTCACATTAGTAATAGTACATGTATGGATAGTATCACGGTAATCCTGGCGAATTGCAATTTGATTAATACCGATTTTGTGTTTTGAAGGGATGGAATGATGTTAGCTTCCATGGAAGTAATCAAATTCTGACGCCGAACATCGATGCACTCGCCTATAATGGTATTATACTCAACAGTCATTACGTACAACCATCTGGTTCCGCTACAAAGGCCGCCTTGCTTACTGGAAAATATCCAATTAAACTGGGTAAATTTCTGTGTGTTCTATACATGTAATTAATTTTAAAGGATAAGTTGTGTTTCGTTTCGTAATTATCTCCTCGCTCGTTTTGTTGTTTGAAAGGAATGCAAGGTGACTCTATACAACCGGGTGATACGAGAGCGTTACCGGAAAGAAAAATATTACCGGAATATTTAAAGGTACGTAAACTCCGAAGAAAGTCCTTAAGAAGAAATGATCCTTAATTTATATGTATGTACAGTTATACAATAATGGATTTATAAAAGGTAGTAATTTCGATTGTTCTGAAACATTTTTGTCTGGCTGTACTATTGTATACTTTCATCATGATCGTAAAATGTTTTATGTTAAGTATTGCGAAGGGTAAGTAATTTGCATTACTCGGTACTTCTCTTTTAATTACGAAAAATTACTGCCAGTGAGGATAAAATGAGTCTATGCTGAACATAATTTCCTTTTGTTAAAATTTATCTCTCTCTGCAAACTAGACCGCCACAGCTTCTATCACCTCTTCGTTGGAAGAAAATTTACGACCTTTAAATTGTTTTTTTCAATACGTAGGGGAAAGAGATGATAGTCGGACGGGCCCAGATCTGGTGAATAAGGAACCCTAAACCACGATTTTTTTGGCATGGAAACATGCGATTTGTGTGCAGGAGCATTATTTTGTAAAAACAAAACACCTCGGAGAAGTGTGCCCCAAGGCAGTGTTTTAGGTTCCCTGCTGTTTTTGCTTTATGTTGATGACATTACTCGTTATGTATGCTGACGATACTAGAGCTGTAATATCTGGCTCTAGTGTACCGAACGTGGAAGTTCAATCAAATATTCTTTTGAAAAATATGAACGTGTAGTTTAGCAATAATTAACTTTATTTAAATAATGGTAAGACTAAGTTTTTGGTTTTTCATTCTTCTCAGAATAAGACACCGTTTACTTTGCATATTAACTCCAATAATCAAGAAATGGATGAAACCCTTTCTGGGAATACCCATTGTCCGAAACAAATTAAATTAAATTTTTTACCAAATGCGTAATTTGCGACGTTTCATTGACTTTGGATCTTTGTTATCGTTTTACTTTGCCAATGTACAAAGTAGGTTATCGTACGGTATTGCTGTTTGGGTCAGGCATTAAAGCATACCTGAAGCAAAACTGTATTCTGTGGATGAATACTTTGAACAATGTAGGAGTTAGCACATGCGAATATTGTTTTTTTTTAATGTATGTTTTGACATCTTCACACGTTTGTTGTTCATTTTTTTTAATACGTTTGTAATATTATGTATTTGTGTAATTGACAAAGTTAAAGCCTGCATAGGTCGAAAACAATAAAGATTATTATTATTATTCCACACTTATCCAGAAAATCAATCATGATTACTCTATGGGAATCTCCATTCCATCGATTGCTGCTTTGTTGTTGTAGAAATGAACCCAAGTTTCATAGTCTCATTCCAGGCAAGGATGAGGAAGGGGTGGAGGAGTTTTTAACCGCCATATTTTTAAGAAAAATTTTCCATCAATTTGTCACCCGGATCTATGGTGACAAATTGATGGAAAATTTTACCAACCTCCTCGTTGCCCTTGGTTTTGTTGCAAAATTTTAGGTCAGTTTCAGTCAACTTTAAGGGTATGTAGGTAACCATGAGAGATAGGTACTCAAATAAATGATAAAATATACGATATATAATTTAAAGAGAAAAATGTCATCATGACGTCTCAGTTTTTTGGGAAAATCCTAACCTCACTAACAACTGAGCTGTAGAATTGCAGTCTTCCTTCTCTTTCCTAAGGCCAAACGCAGGTTCTTGAGCCCTTTATTCGTCTGTCATGGCCCTTTAGGTTGGGTGTGTTGAGTTGAAAAGCAAATGGTCGTCGTTAAAGTTGTCTATCGTGAGTATTTTTCTTACTGCTATCCTAGGAGTAGGATGGCCAGCCGGCTGATGAGCGAGTTGTCAGATTTTTCAACCCTTTGCAAAGACTTTTCTGATAGACCTATCACGAATTCTTTTAAGGATTGTACTCCAAGTTCGTCGCAGAGTTACTGGTTTTGGACGAACCAGGGAGCTTTTCGAGTTTTTTAAGGTGGGATTTAGCCAAACTCGACCATGACAGAGCCTCGTAGGTGATGATACGGTGCAGGGTTGTGGGAGTAGAGACAACTTTTGGCCTAGTTGAACCACTCGATAGATCTGTTAACGAGGAGTCTCAGAGTAAAGCGATAATCAAGTCTCATCCCCAGATACAGGACAGAGAAGCTCCAAGGGAGCCTAAATTAAGATATCTACTAAGATATTATCGGGTGGTGGACGTAGTCTGTTGGTGAACCAAATTGCTGCGCATTTCAATTCGCTATTCTTCAGCCTCGATTTAGAAGCCCATGATAGATTATCGTTCAAGGAATGCTGGAGTCTGTGACGAAGTTGATTCTCTGTACTTTCCTCATATTCTGTATTGTTGTTTGGAATATTTAAATAGATTTCTGATTTAACTGATTTTAAATTAAATATAAATTATAAAAATTAATCTAAAACACATGTCAAAATTGGCATTACATTTTTCTTTGAAAATCTAAAAACCACAGGATAGGAGGGATACATGGAGATTTTTGGATATTAAAAAAAAACAAGGATAAAAATGAAATTTTGAAAAAGACAAGTAAAAATAGAGAAGACTAGAGACTAGAGAGACTAGAGAAGAATAAGAAGAGATATTTTTTAAGAGAAGACAAAGGAACATTTTAAAAGGAATGTAGGACGCGGCAAGAGGAGAAATTAAGAGCACTAAAAGAAATAGGACATTGATATAAAATAGCGGAGGATAAGGTTGTACCAAAACATTGTTTTTTTTTAAATTTTACAAATAGATTAGAAAATTTTAGTTAGTTGAATAGGGATTGAATTAGGGCATTGTAAAAATCAAAATTTATGATTGTTAATTTAAAATTATATTTTAACATGTTCTTTTGATTTACAATATTTCCTTTTATTTTACATTTAAAGGTGAATGAAAAACTAGAGTAGTTTTTCCGAACTCCAATAATCTTTATCTAAAGAGTCTCAATACAATACACATCCACGGATCGAGTTCCAAAGAGGAAAAACTTTTTTATTTTGCATTTTACAAGAAAAGTGTATTTTTGAGAAAATGTCTCGAAACGGCCAAATCAGTTTTAACCTTTTCAAAATTTCTTTTAGTTTAAGATAAAAATCGAAAAATTGGTCGTTTTATTTATAAATTTTTTAAAGTCCCAGGAATTAAGTTGCGTTGTCATGGTAATTATCGATATTTATTTATCTAATTAACTGTCAGCTAGAAAAATCAACCATAATAGTTGAAAATGTTGTCAAAAGACCAACGAATGTACTTAATTCAATGCTATGACACAGGAAATAAAGCGATCCGTTGAGTTGTTGAAGAATTTAATCAAAAGTTCCCGGATATTTACATCTCAAATAGAGGTGCATGAGCATTGGTCAAAAAATTCCTATCCACTGGTTCCATACCGGATGTACAGAAAAACAATATAGCACGCGATGAAGACGACGCCGCCACTCTTCTTGTAATGGATTCAGTATGGAACTATCCTAAACTTTCTTTGTGGCGCAGATCAGTCCATCTGAGAATTAGTAAATCGCTCATTCAAAAGATTTTGAAACAAAGGAAGTTCCATCTCTACAAGCCCATTTTTAATCATGCATTAGAATCCGGAGATCCTGCGAAACGTTTGTGTCTGTGGGTTGGCGCTCAAATCATGGATAATCAATACTTTTACCGAAATATTATTTTTTCTGATGAGGTCACGTTTTCTACTAATGGTACTGTTGCATCTCAACATGTGAGATATTGGAGCGATTACAATCCAAATTTTCGCATCCCTCACAATCGACAATATTCGTCAAAAGTTAATGTGTGGTGTGCAATTTCTTACCATGGTATCATTGGACCATATTTTTTTGATAATACTGTCAATCAGCATACATACTTGGATAAGCTGCAAAATTTTGTTAATGAAAGTTTGGACGATCTACCGATTAATTACCTCGCAAGATGTTATTGCCAACCAGATGGTTGTCCGGCTCATTATGCTAGGATTGTTGTTGAATGGTTAAATCAGCAATTTGGACAGAATTGGATAGGTCGAAATGGTCCCGGATATGGCCACCAAGGAGCCCTGACTTAACAATGGCTGATTTTTATCGTTGGGGTCGTTTGAAGCGTAGAAGATTTAAAGGAGAGGATTAGAGACGCTGTGACGTCTTTAACTCTCGAAGAAATTCAAGGAAGTTATAAAGAATTGCGCCGACGGCTAGAATTCTGCGTTGAATGGATTGAGTAAAATAGTTATTAGTTATATCATTTTTGTTTTTGAGTTTATGAAATTAAAATCTACTGATTTGGCCGTTTCGAGACATGCAAAAAATAAAAAAGTTTTTCCTCTTTGGACTTCGATCCGTGGACTGTATATTATGGAAAGAATTGGGGTCAGAAGGAGCCCTGCGGTACTCCAGCGAAAATTGGCCGTTTCGCAGAGAAGCAATCTCCATGTCGAATGGAGATAGACCTATTGAAGAGGTACCTCACCAGATTCGGGATGATATCGTTAGAGGAGATTTTGTGCACGAGGCTCTTGTGTCAGAGAGTATCGAACTCCCTTACGATATCTAGAAAGACGGGCTCCTGTTGGCCTTCAATCAGAATAATCGTTTCCACCACCCTGACACGAGAAGAAACGAGTGATATGGGTCTATAGCTTTGGGAGATAATTTATCATTGTCTGGCTTAAGGATAGATACCACTAAGGTATGCTTCGCAAAATGATCCACTCGCAAAATGGAGATTGTACTAGAGGATAAGTCCTTGTCCCCCATTTCGGGAAGGGCCTCCAACTCTCTGAATTGTATGTTACGTCATTGAGCTTCGATTGACTCTCGTTTTATTGATCTACAAACGGGTAAAAGATCATGTTTAATTGCAAAAGTTTTAAATAAGATCTTGTACACTTTCTTATAAAAACACAATATAATATTCACCCTTCAACATAAACAAACTCTTAATAAATTTTGCTGAAATTATGAAATCTAAATGCAATTAATATCTGAGAGAAAAGCAAAAAAAGACGGTGCATGACTCAGAATAAATTAATTTTAAGTTGTATCGAAAATCAATCGTGTTGAGTTCGTTACTTGAACATATTTTCACGTCATTTTATATGAGTTTTTACGAAGATGATGAACATAAAATATATGATCTAAAATACATGTTCTTAAACGATTTTAAAAAATTATTCATTTAGGATATAGGCTACGTCACATATCTAGCTGGGAAATGGGATTTGGGTTACAACAGATGGAATGATACCCCAACATACAGAGGTTTCGATCATCATCTGGGATCCTACAATAGCTGGACAAGTTATTACGATTTCCTTACGACTACTACAGTAAGTCAAACATATACATCAATATCTAGACGTTTCTATTTACGATTATCCACCCCTATATGTACATCCCTTCTAAATCTAATCAATTATAAAATCCTGTGTGATTTAGGTACTGCGATTGTATTTTAATGTATGTACTTACACATCTGAGTGTTACGCGTCGTGTGCCGCTACTAAATGTATTTATATGAATCGATCAGGTGAACGGCAAGGACTATTCAGGATTAGATATACGGAGAGACACACAACCGGCGTGGGATCTGGTTGGTCAATACGCAACAGACGTCCTTACAGATTATGCGGTCGGTACGATCCAGCAGCACGACACAACGAAACCCCTATTCATGATGATCTCACATCTGGCGCCTCATGCAGCGAATCCTGCCAAGCCACTGGAAGCTCCACAGGAGACCGTAGATAAATTTAAGCATATAATTGATTCTGGCAGAAGAACTTACGCAGGTATGTTTTGTTAACGTTAGCGAATGTATTCGGGAGACGTCGACGTTTTATAGATAATAAAATGATGATTTAGTAAAAGAAATGACAGATAAAGAATTGTCTTTATCTCTCGTTTTGACGTTTAGTCCTTGAAGTTACCTTGGTTATAATTCATCTGCCTATTTTTTAAAAGTACATCCTTCTACGGCTGTTACCAACAAAACCTTCGCTCCTACAAAAAAACGTAATTGAAGAGGGCATTAAAGCCACTTATAAGGGTCATAAACCATCAACTCAATATTGGATCCGCAGCTGTTAGAATTTACCATTAAACTTTAAATTTCTTAAACAATGCAATGGTGTACACTATTTTTTTTTTCCAAAATAGTGTCAGGTAATGAAACTTATAATGCCTTTTTTGACCTTCCTACCTGCCAAGAGAGTCATGTATGAAGAATTATAGACTTATTACATAAATGCAATTAAGCTAGACGAACAAAAAAAGAGCAATGTGTGATTCTATTCTTAGACTATTTTGGCTTAAACGCAATTTGCAGTGTAGAAGGATTTTGTCTGAAGAAGAGATTGATACCACAGCTCACGCTTATTTTGAAGGTATTCCTAAAGAAGATTGTATGAGAGTTTTTAAACACTGGAAAGAAAGAACTACTTTGAGCATATTTAATATAAAATCCTAGAAAATGTTAAATGTGCTTTTTATTCCTAATATTTTTAGCTTGTCCTTCGTATAATTAACAACTGTCAACAGAAATCTAAAGTTGAACAAGGAACTTTTTCTAAATTTGTATCTCCAGAAATCTGATTTTGAAGTTGAAGCTACAGCCCATGGCAAGAGTACGTTTGATGGAGTGGTGGACTCAGTCAAAAGATTAGCTGCAAAAGCATCAAAGATTTTACGAAGACCACACATCTATACAAATTCACTCTCAGTGATATAAGTATTAAATAAAAAAAAAATAGATCTTACATGCAATTTGAAGTTGATTTTCTACATCCTGAATGACCAGCTGATTTTTTTATCTCAGTCCAAAATGCATTCTGTTACTATGACTGGTAGAGCATATACATTTAGCAAGGAAAAAATTAAAGTGTAAACATTTCATTCATCTCTCCAAGTGACATTAGTAATACCCTAATTTTGGAACGTTCTTCACCAACCGTTAGCATTTTACGAAGGACACGTCTAGACTAACACCTGTGTAAAAATTGTCGATTATTCTCTGATGAATACCTATATACGTTCCCTGCATAAATGTTCATGCTTATGTTATATCCTCTATCACAGAATTTTCACACCATATTTATAACGTTTAATGAACCATATCCGAATCTTTGAAAATATCATATGACACAGAGATTCGATTTCAAGAAGCACTTTGAAATGTTAGTTCAAGACCGCCAAACATAGGAGTCTAGCGGACCTAAATTGCAGCCGTCCGTAAGTTGGTACTCATCGGTAGTGCCTGTCAGTCAATTTGCACTAAAGTCCTACACTTTTAAATCTCCCTCAATGTACTGGTCCAAAGAAACACAATCACACTGATGGGGTACCAGCTCACTGGAAGTATGAAGGTAACGAAACATTCATTGGATCAGAGCCATTTTTTGGTCGCACCAAAAGCCATATAAGAGTTCATCTCCAACAGTGAGAAAGTGAACAAAAAATCTTGTACCCCAAAACTAAGACAATCAAAAAAGTTTATTACTTTTTCATCCAACAAAATCTCTGTTGGAGCTCAAGAGAGGAGATCTCCGCGCCATCACGGTTTCACTCCCTGGCCACAGCCCTCTTAGATACCACCTGAAGAAGATGGGCAAGGTGGACTATGATAAATGCCGTTTCTGCTCGTAACAGAGACGACAGAACACATCATGTGCAATTGCGAGGCGGTGGGCAAGATCCTAGAATCCTAGAATTCATGGAGAATGTTAAGTTCAAGCAGGTTCTTTGAATAATCTTGTGACACTCCTCATAAATATAAAATAAATTAAAAATATCCGCAGATGCAACTTTGTAGAAATTAATTATTATGACGAGATCACCCTAAAGTTCTAAATAGATATTTCTTTTCGTAAAAAGAAAAGTAACCCTCTCAATGCTAATAGACGAAAACCATGGATTACAAAAGGTATCCTAGTCTCTAGCTTGTCTACAGAAAAGCAGTGACGGCAAAAAGATTGTTTAATGATCATTTGACGACTCGATCTACTAACAAATCAAAAACAGCATGGAAAATTATCACCGACCACAGTAGCAAGAAGACCAAAACAGTTCCAAATGTGATTTCCTATCAAGATACTATAGCAAACGATCGCCAATTTTGGGAATACCTCAACATGTATCTCCATCCAAGATAGCTCTGCGTCCAAGTACAACATCCCTACTATGTACGTAGACTCTGTCAGTCCGGATTTAGACTATTCTGTTCTCTGTGGTCTGAAGTCATCAACTGCCGTGGGTACAGATGGTATAAGGATTGATCTGCTCAAGAGATGTGCACACATTATAAAATATCAGCTCGCGAGTATCATCAACTCGTCTCTGGAACTAGGAATTTTTCCCGATACGCTCAAAACTGCTCCAATTTTTAAAAAAGGAGATCCAAAATAAGTGACCAATTATAGGTCAATCTCTGTTTTTGCATGCCGCTCAACACGGTTTTATAAAGGGCAAGTCCACTCACTCAGCTTTAGTAACATTCATGTAAAAAATTTATGAGTGCATAAATGATAATAAGAAATGTATGGGTCTCTTTATGGATCTCTCTAAAGCCTTCGACCTTGTTAATCACAATAGGCTTCTACAGATGATGGAAGGTATTGGGTTAAGAGGTGTTGTACATAATTGGCTGACATCGTACTTATTAAATAGAAAGCAAGTAGTGGTACTGAACAATAAATCTTCGTGTGAACAACTAATTAAAACTGGAGTCCCACAGGGTTCAATCTTGAGACCTCTATTATTCATACTTTTCGTCAATGACCTACCACATGTTATTGTCAGTAATAATCTAGTGATGTATGCCGACGACAACAGTTAAGTGACAGCACACACCTACTATGCCAGCTTAAGAATATATACAGGCTAACAACTTGAACTACGAAAGCCTATTGATAGGAGAGGGTGTGGTGGGAGTTCAAATTATATTTATATGACAGGAATGTCAGTGGTCATGTCAAATACTTTAGCCAACCATCAAACTTTATCCTAATGGAATACACAATTAATGAAAAAGTGCAAATTGTATTGTCATAAAAACAGTTGACAATACTAAAATGGATACATTTAATTTTACCTCCCACTACCTTCTCCTATCAATACGCTTTCGTAGTTCAAGTTGTTATCCTGTATAATTTGTTAATTATTCTCTTCTTTTAAAAGAAGTTTTCCCATTTATAATTAGTTCTGTAAATATCCAATACCTATTGTACAATTATTTATGTACTATGTGGTCTTTTGGATTAAATAAATTATTATTATTAGGTATTATCCAATATTTTTAATGGCCGGCCTCAATTAATCACCTTGTATAATTAACTTAAATCCAAGTCTAGCTGTGAGCGCTATGTATTACGATTCATATTATAATTATCCGTATTTGTCACTTTTCTTCATTTCTCTCAATACCTCATTAAAGCCGTATACAACAAACACGTGTTCGAAACGATATCTTTTTGAATGACGCCACTTTTTCAACGTATTTAATTGTGTACCTAACATCGAAGAGGCAAGCGCAAAAAAAAACCTGTTAAAAACCATTAATCTTTCCAGCGATGGTGTCGAAGATAGACGACAGTGTCGGCGCGGTCGTTACCGCGCTGGAACAAAAAGGTATGTTCGAGAACAGCGTGATCATTTTCATGTCCGACAATGGGGCGCCAACTGTTGGGGAATTCCGCAACTGGGGTTCGAATTATCCGCTGAAAGGATTAAAGGGCACCTTGTGGGAAGGCGGCGTACGCAGTCCCTCTTTCATATCGAGTCAGCTGTTTTTGCAGAAGGGACGCGTCTCCAACGATCTGATCCACGTCACCGATTGGTTTCCCACGTTGCTTTCCGCCGCCAACGGTGATGTCAGCTTCCTCGATTTGGATATCGACGGGACGGACATCTGGTCGAGTTTGGTGTATAATTTTGATACGACTAGAAGGAGTACTTTGTTGAATATTGACGAGAAGAATCGGAATGCCGCCTTGATTTTATCCAATTTCAAATTAATCGTAGGTAAGCTCGAATAAAGCTATAAACGACTTAATAACGAATTAGTAACCGATAAATATTTCAGGTTCAACTAAAAATGGTACGTACGATAATTATTATGGTGAAATAGGTGATGAAAATTTAGAACCAGTAGATTATAACACTTCAGCTGTGGCTAAAAGCCCAGCTGCTAAAGCTATAGATAAAGTTAGTTATTCACCTACTTCAGAATTCGAATACATGTCTTTGAGAGAATTGGCAACGTTGCGTTGTTTAGATCCGACTGTTAAAAGAACCGAATGCGATCTATCAGGTAAGATTTTAGTTTGAATTTAAACGGAAGTGGTTTTAAATTTTCATTTCTAGATGGTGGTATCTGCTTGTTTAACTTGACAAAAGACCCATGCGAAGAAGATAATATGGTGAATTTCTTGCCGAGTCTTGTTAGGCAAATGAAACGGAAAATGGTCGTTTATAGAGAAGGTCTCGTCGAATGGCAAGAGAGGAATTTAGAAATCGAAAATAGCGATCCTAAATTACATCATTACACGTGGAATCCATGGCGCGATTGTGCGGATACTTCTTGTTCAGCCTAATAGGATTCTTGTATAACTAAATATTTACGTAATATCTGCTTTATTTGATAATATGTGATAGTAAAGTTTAACTTAATAAAAGTGGATTTCAAATGATGGAATTTATTTTTAACCCATTTTGTATCATAATGTTTTGTGTTACTATAAAAATTCCACCACGATTTAATTTGCTTCTGCGGCTTGCTAATGTTGCTTAACTATTTGTACCACTCCTTCTGCATTATCCAACAGCCATCACAGTGACGTCATATTCTAGTCAGACAGGCCAGAGAGGGTAACCATTGCTACAAAAATTCCATTTAATTAATTATGTTTTTACAATGGTTTTACAATAAGGGAAGGAGGTGGGATAGAAATACGGACTTTCCTTACACTGTAAAAGAAAAGAAAGCATTCACTTCTTCTAGAATGCAAATCAGAAGTAGGCTCTAAGGACAGGTTAAATAGAGAATGGTAAACCTCAGCCACACATAAACAAACTAATGCAACATCATACATAGATGACTACCCGATAGAAAGAAGCATCTAGGTAATCCAGAAGGATTTGGTCGAGATTCAAGTAGAAATGCCACAAGTCTCCATTTTTAGGCCCACATTCTGGAACATCCTATGCAACGATGTACTGGAAATCATGCTGCAGAGACGAGCCAAAACTCTAAATTTTACTAGCCGGGCATTTTTCGATTTTTTTTTTAACTCATGCAGGTGTTCTAGATTGTGTTTATTGCCCTAAGCATTGTACCAAAGAAATTATGATCCTACCTGTCATAATAGTGGAGATATTTTAGAAAAACCAAATTTTAAAGCAGGGCATTTTTCATAAGATTCAAATTTTACTAGCCGGACAATTTTCGAAATTTTCAACTTCGGCGGGAGTTCCATATTGTTCTGACTGCCCTGAACATTGTACCGAAGAAATTATGGTCCTACCTATCATAATAGTGGAGATATTTAAAAAAAAACCGAATTTTAAAGCAGGGCATTTTTCATAAAATCCAAATTTTACTAGCCGGGCACTTTTAGAATTTTTCAACTTTGGCGGGTGCTCCATGATTGTCTCTGACTGTCCTGAACATTGTACCGAAGAAATTATGGTCCTACCTGTCATAATAGTAGAGATATTTTAAAAAAAAAAACGAATTTTAAAGCAGGGCATTTTTCATAAAAAAATCCAAATTTTAGTAGCCGGACATTTTTCGAATTTTTCAACTTCGGCGGGTGTTCCATGTTGTTCTGACTGCCCTGTACATTGTACCGAAGAAATTATGGTCCTGCCTGTCATAATAGTAGAGATATTAAAAAAACCGAATTTTAAAGCAGGGCATTTTTCATAAAAAAAATCCAAATTTTAGTAGCCGGACATTTTTCGAATTTTTCAACTTCGGCGGGTGTTCCATGTTGTTCTGACTGCCCTAAACATTGTACCGAAGAAATTATGGTCCTACCTGTCGTAATAGTGGAGTAATTTCAAAAAAATCGAATTTTAAAGCAGGGCATTTTTCATAAAATCCAAATTTTACTAGTAAGACATTTTTTAGAATTTTTCAATTTCGGCGGGTGTTCCATGTTGTCTTGACTGCCCTGAACATTGTACCAAAGAAATTATGGTCCTACCTGTCATAATAGTGGAGATATTAAAAAAAAATCCAAATTTAACTAGCAGGGCATTTTTCATAAGATCCAAATTTTACTAGCCGGACATTTTTCGAATTTTTTTACTTCAGCGGGTGTTCCATGTTGTCTTGACTGCCCTGAACATTGTACCAAAGAAATTATGGTCCTACCTGTCATAATAGTGGAGATGTTAAAAAAAAAATCCAAAAAATGCCCTGCTGGCATTTTTCATAAAATTCTAATTTTACTAGCCGGACATTTGCCGAATTTTTCAACTTCGCCAGATGTTCCATGTTATTCTGACTACACTGGACATTGTACCGAAGAAATTATGGTCCTACCTGTCATAATAGTAGAGATATTAAAAAAAAACGAATTTTAAAGCAGGGCATTTTTCATAAAATCCAAATTTTACTAGCAAGACATTTTTTAGAATTTTTCAACTTCGGCGGGTGTTCCATGTTGGTCTGACTGCCCTAAACATTGTACCGAAGAAATTATGATCCTATCTGTCATAAAAAAATCCAAATTTTACTAGTCGGACATTTTTTGAATTTTTTAACTTCAGCGGGTGTTCCATGTTGTCCTAACTAGGAAAAGGAAAGGAGACAGCTTGATCTTCAGTGTAGACAAACGAGAGCATCAAATACTTGGAGGTCTACTTTGGCATGAGAGGCAGCTTTAGAGAAAACCACACAACCCACATACGAGGACTAGTACATTTAAAAATAAATCAGAAGGGAGTAGACGGGGAGCGGGGAGTGGAATGTATTATAAATTAGCAGCTATCTTGATATCGCCAAATAATTATTGATTAAAACTTGAAAAATTACTATTTTATTGTTATTGCTTGTGATTGTTTTAATATTATACAATTCTCGCTTTGGAATTATATTATTATTAGACTCTAAAGAGTATTGTTATCCACACAATATGCAGATATCTACAATTACTTTTAGATTACATATGTTATATAATTTTACACCTCGTTAATATGTATAAAGCGGAAACCTTTCCGTATATTGGAAAAGTTTCAGGACTAACCCTTCTAACGTCAAGTAGCAAGTTGAATTGGTTCTTTGAACGCGTATGTATGTATTTGCATTGCTAACGCACTGCAGTTCTCTTCGTTAATGTACATTATATGTATCAATTTCTATCTTGTAAGGTTTGGAATATTTCAAAAGTATGATTTTATTAGAAAGATTGAATCTTTGGGCTTGAATTTCATTAATGGCAACTTCGATTTCATGTTTGAAGGCTTCAATCGTCTCAGTGGATAGTTAGCGGCTCCTTCCTACAAAAAAAAATGTCCAACTGGCTCAAATCACAGCTCCGAGGCGATCAATTGACATCAGAATTTCGGCTGATTATTTGATTTTCGAAAACGGTGCCCAAAAATTCAATTATTACATTGGAAACTAAACGTCATTTATACCATCCTCTTTAATTCTTGGAAACAAAATTTCATTGATCATGGATCATAACGGTCGCCATTGACCGTAGTTGATGACCTGCTAGAGGAACTGTCAGGCAAGGGCTTCTATTGCCTTGGATATGCAGAAGACTTGGCAATCATAGTGAAGGAGAAATTTGCAAGAGTGATTTCGGAACGAATGCAAATAGTCCTACATATGATGTAATCGAGAAAGGCTATCAATTAATGCCATGAAGACACAGATTGCCACATTCACAAAAAAGATACCTTAGGGGGGCTCAAACCGGTAGGGGTAATGGATATAGAAATCCCAGTGGCTAAGGAAGCAAAATACTTGGCGGTTACCTTTGACCAAGAACTCACCTGGAGCATACACATACAAAAGACATGCAATAAAGTATGTATGGCCATTGGTAGACGCAGAAAATTGTGTGGAAAAACTGGGGATCAGACCTAGGGTGATCAGACCTATTATAACATATGGGTCAGTGGTGTGGTGGCCAAAGATCCAACAGGCCGGAGTAATCTACTTTCTTGAATTCTATACCTAAACAGTAACTGGTTTCTCCCAAATCTTTTAAATCGAATTCTTTTGACAAACGATTACTTAAACTCGTGATATTATTATCGTTCTTTGATGCAATAATTAGGTATGTCATCAACATAAGTAGCAATCAGGGTTAATTCTTCCCTCTGTCCAATAATACGATACAGACATGGATCGGAATTAGTGGATACTGCACCATATTTTCGCAATATGGAGTCTAAGTTCATGTGCCAACGTCTTCCGGATTGTCGTAAACCGTATAGTGATTTTCTAAGTCTAATATTTCTAATTTCTAATATTTCCTTCAATAGCTTTGGAGGTTCCATATATATTTCCTCTTCTAAGGTTCCATCCCGGTAAGCCGTTGTCCGTATGAAGCTTTAACGAGCCACAGGAGCGAATTTTTGATTGAAATGGATTCCAGGTCGCTGCAAAAATTCTTGTGCCAGCAAACGAGCTTTTCGTTTTTCCAAAGTACCATCCGCCTTGTATTTGTCGCTCAACACAATTCGGCTTCCTATTACTTGCTTGTCCATGGATCCCATATATTGTTCCTAAGAATCGATTTCATTTCTTCTACCATCGCTTTGTACCATTCATTCACATTAGGTCCTGTTATGGCTTGCTTCAAAGGAAATGCCAAATCATTTGTCCACAGTTAATCTTGTTTCATCCAAGTTCACCTTGAATTCTTTTCGAGGTCTTTCCCTGGATCTAGTTCTTATTAGGTTAGGTCTCCCCCTACCTTTTCTGATGATCTTTTCAGGTCTTCTTTCTAATTCTCCAGTATTGTTATTTTTATCAGCTGATATATCTTCCGCGTAAAAGGTATCTAGAATAGGTACGGTCTTCTAGACCATCGAGGATATCATCGATGAAGAATTTTTAGAAATTATTCTGAAGTGGCACATAGCTTTCCACGAAATGACCATCTCTAGAGATCTCGATAGAACTCGATAGCCTTTTGACTCTTCAGCGTAACCTACAAAAATTCCTTTCTTGGCTTTGGGATCAAACTCTCCTCGCCTGGGAGGAGAAGCTTTACATCCAAATTCTTTAAAATGACTGACGTCCGGTTTTCTTCCGATCCACGCTTCATATGGAGTAATTCCATCAAGAGCAGCGATTTCTAATATAATTCGCTGTATTTACAGCTTCAGCCCAAAAAGAAGGAGGTAATCCCGATTGTTGTCACGAACACACTGACTCTCCCGTTCTGCAACCCCATTTTGTTCTGGATTGTAAGGAATGGTTCGTCTAGTAATACCATTTTCTTTCAGATAGTTACTAAATCTGTATTTATGAATTCGGTACCGTTATCAGATTGCAAGCATTTTATTTTTACTTGTTTTTGTTTTTCAACTAAGGTAATGTATTGCTTAATTGCTAGATAACAGGGAGCTATAATAGACCTATAGATCCCAGTAGCAAAGGCCACATAGCCATCCCGTTTAATTATTTATCTGTCTATCTAACGGCGACTTCTTCCTCATTTTTGAAGAAAATGGCCCACCATCACAAAATCCACATCAAAGCATCACTCGTTTTGGGTGCATCGCCTTCTCAATGATGAAGTTTTGGATTTTATGAGTCCAAAATGCGACAATTCTCCGATTAATATATCTATTTTGTCACCTTTATGTACTTATCTTTCAATTCTTGAAATATTTCCACTTATAGATCAATAAAACAACAATTAATTAAATACCAATTTATTCCAGAACATATAATATTATGTTTTCGTTAAAAAGACTTCGTTAGTGGAAGAAATTGACATTTAATACGTGTTAATACTAATAATATAACTGGCCATATTTTGACACATATTAAATGTCAATTTCTTCCACTGAAGAAGTCTTTTTAACGAAAACATAATATTATATGTTCTAGAATAAATTGGTATTTAATTAATTGTTGTTTTATTGACCTACAAGTGGAAATATTTCAGGAATTGAAAGGCAACTCTCCGATGTGGAGATGATTTTTCGATAAAAAATTTTCAGCGATCTCCAACCCATTAGACGAAACGAATCGGATGGTCATGAGGCTTCAGTTCCTGGACTAATTTAAATTTGTAAGCCTTCATACCAAGATCTTTATAAAAAAATTTCCTCAGAGAAGTGCAAGAAATGTTCAGAACATTGAGAACGATGACGAGTTGATGTTGGTGGATTTTGACGCACAATCTGGGCAATAGCAGCAATGTTTTCACCTGACTGGACGAGAACGTGAACGGATCGAGTTTCACGAACTCACTTGACGAATTGATCCACAAACTGAGTTGATGGCCCAGCCTGTACCTAGCAGAAAAGATTGATGGTTTTAAATGTGAATAAATAAAAATATGATAATTTTCCAATCGATTACTGTTCTTTTGCGTTAACAAAAGATCAGCGAGGGGTCTACGTAATTATTTACAAGTCGATTAAGCAATGCTTTTAAAGACATTAGATGCCCTGCTGTGAAGTAGCGATCATTGTATGTACCTGCATCAAAGAAAAGGGTATCGATCTGACAGTTCCATTTAATTCTTTTTATATTATATTAAATTACATTTACTTAGAAATAATATATCATAAATAAATTTAATATTGTGGTTTTAACATTTTTCCCTCTTCAACACTTCGTATCGCATCGTCTTATTCAACAAGAAAGGCTACTTGAGCTGAGATTTAACGTACATATCATTATTCTCGCGTGCAACGAGGTCATGAATTGCATAGATATCCCACAGCTGCATTTAAGAGCTATTGATTTCTTATAAATTCATAAGAAATCAATAGCCCATAAATATAACCGGGGAGGATACCTTTCATTAGAATTACAATCGGACAAGATGCGATTTTTACACCCCAATTTCAATGGGAGTTTATTTTCAATATGTTCCATTTAACGATGCGATCGTGTAGTTTTACACGGCGTTAGAGGCGACTGCGTCTAAAATTTAAATAATGCTGATGTACACAAAGTGAAGTGGTCTTAAAACTTTACCTCACTCTTTAGTAGCGGGGGTAGATAGCGCGTTTCAATGCCGTGACTTTGAAGAACAGTGGCTGTTGTCGTCCCTAACCTAGACCTGAATGTAGCGATAAAAGCGTTACAAACACTTGACATACAATTTTCGAAATTACTCTTGTAATACGTTCTAAATTATTCATATCTGTGATTGTGATTAACGTGATTCATTTGTATATTAAGTGGAACTCATCAAATTAGAACTTTAAAAGTACCTAAAAAATAAATTTTTAATATAAAATTTTGGTGAGATATGTTTGGCTGCAAAACTTTTTCAGCTAGTCAGTGGCGAAAGTTCGATATGGATTCCACTTTAGAACTTTCATCCATATGCTAAAGTTTCTCTTATTTATGTGTATCTTGTCTATGTACTACTTTTACATATAATATTAAAGACGTATGTATTATCAAATCTCGCAAGAGTTTTCTCGAGAAAGTAATAAAGGATATTATCTGCATCTGTCTTCTTGAATTACTTCACAGAAAGTCGGAGCCAGCGTTAAATTTTTTGACTCGTTTGATAATGGCCCAATTTCACTTCCAATTTATGTCAATAGTTTTCTAAACGGTTCATCATACTTTTTTGCGAACTGTGAGTGAAAATTGATTGACGAGTTTTCACTGAAAAATGGAGTTGCAAATTATTTTTGGGTAACTTGTTTCTCCAGTAGGGGAAACTGCTGTACTATGGTACAGTGGCTAGTAATACTCGCAAAACTATTTTAAATTTAAATTTTCCGCGATAACTTGCGCGCAACAATGATACCAACCTATCCTATGAGTTTCTGTTTTCTAATATCACTTTACGAAGGTATGTATTCCTATATACATTCTAGGTTATTAAGATTAAAAAACAAGTTGATTACATGTTTTGTTGTTTGGAGCATTTTCAGTACCATGGGACAGTGACATGAGTTGTACCATGAGACAGTATCATGGTACTGATACAAGGTGCGCAGATAATATTGAAAAGGCTCCTACTCGAGTACTGGCTGGTTCTTTGTCAATCAGACAAGCCGCCAAATCCTTTAATCTTTCTGAAAGTGTCTTGGCACGTCATGTAAATGCGAAAAGGGCTAACCCATTATTCGACTTTAAAACTAGACTTGGGCACAAATAGATCTTCACAAAACTGCATTATGGGCTCACAACTCTACAGTTGAGAAAATTAGCGTATCAATTTGCTGTAGCTAACAAGAAGAAAGTTCGAAGTTGGGAAAAAAATGGAATCGCAAGAAAGGGTTGACTCCGAGACTTCCAAAAACGTCACCAATCTTTGAGCTTAAGAGGAGTTAAAGCCACAAGTGTGGCTCGTTTCACGGCATTTAATAGGCACACTGTTAAAGAATTTTTTAATAATTATGAGAAGGCTTCGGAGAAGTTTAAATTTGTTCCTCATGAAATATGGAATACAGATGAAGGTGGATGCTCCACTGTACATGTTCCGCCAAAAGTTTTCGTTGAAAAAGGAACAAAACAAGTTGGCAGTATGATCTCTGGTGAGAGAGGAGAGAATGTAACGATTATTGCTGCAATCAATGCAATTAGCAATAATGTGCCACAGTTTTTTATTTTCCCTCGTACTTTTTTCAAGGAACCTATGCTGAAAAATGCCCCTATGGGGTCTAAAGGGGTAGCAAACAGAAGTGGATGGTCTAATGAAGATATCTTTTTATCATACATCGTATACTTCTTTGAGCATGTTCAGCCTACAATGGAGAATCCACACCCCCTGATTATGGACAATTACATTTCACATGTCTCTGACACAGTCATCCAGAAAGCAAAATGTAATGGATTAATGCTTTTAACCATTCCTCCCTACACCACCCATAAGCTGCAACCTCTTGATAGAACAGTTTTCGATTCTTTCAAAACATTCTATCATCAACCAATGCACGAGTGGATGGGTTCGTCAGAGAATGCTGGGAAATGCATTCCAATATATGACTAAGCAGAATTAGCTGGGAGAGCCTATGTCAAATCTTTTACCCCAGCTAATATTGTTAGTGGCTTCAGACTTACAGGAATCGTACCAACTAATGCTGATATATTTAGGGATGATTCCTAACAGCATATGTGATAGATCGACCCAATGAAAGTGAAGTGCAAGAAGTAGAAAAGGGTCCAATTGACACACCAACCTGCTAAGGAACCAATTTTCAAATCCCTGCAACTATTGCATCATTCCCAAAAGGACAGGACGAGATCGAAGAAGAGTAACAACAAGGATTTTGACAGATACTCCTGTTAAGAAACATATAGAAAAAGAAAAGTTGGAGCGTGGTGGAAGAAAAAATGCAGCGGCATCAGAACCGAAGCAACAGAAGGTTGTGCGTAAAATTATGGAGTATTCATCAACTGAAAGACTAGATGATGAATCAGATGTACATCTAGAAGAAGAAGTCGGAGATGTCAAAATGCAAAAGACTGGAGGAATCATTGATCCATGAGATTATCTGTTAAGTCAATGCAGTGATGGGAAAGGAAAGATGCTAAAGAACTTTATCGCGTTGGTTAAAAGCGTGGCAAGGAATTATAAAGAAAACAGACAATTTTGTTTTTGACCCCGAATCTCAGCGTTTTAAAATAATTGCAAAAGACGTAATTTGCAAGCTACCCCCACCTGTATCAGTCGGAGGAACTGCGAGGAGCAAAAACTTGTTAAGCTTCCCAATTGACTTTAATTGTTTATAATGTGGGCTACGTTTACTTCTTTGTAAATATAAGTCACTTTAATTGAATTTTAATCACTGTCCCATGGTTCAACTCCCCATGTCCCATAATACAGACCAGTGCAAGAAAAATATAGGGAGGTACTTAGAAAAGAAATAAAATGCAAAAAGTGTCCCATGGTACAGCAGTCTCCCCTACACTACTGCTATAATTCTTATTGGCTTCACGTTGGGTGTTGAATTATTATTATGATTTCTACATGGTGGTGCATAAAGACTCGCGTTTCATTTTCTACTGTTATTTTTTTATAGTTTGTGACTCTTGTTATGTCTAAGCCTGATGCAGATAAGATTGAATCTGAACTCAAAACTAACCAATTTAGAACATCTAAATTAAAAGCTTGTGTTTGTTTAACCTAGAATGTTTATTTCTGGCTTCACCAGCGTCTTCTGACAGCTGTCTAATTGGAAGTAGGGCGTGTTTTATTATTGAGGTTACATGCCGGAGAATCTTATGCATCGTTGGTGAATTAAAGGAATCTATGGTCCTACTCTTCTCTTCTAGGGCTGGATGGGATTGTCCTTTAGCCCTTTTGTCGTTTGTGAAAGCAGTTCAAGCCTTATGAGTTTTTGTATGAGGTAGTGCTGGTTTTGGTCCATCTCACTGTATCCTGGGCGTTGATGGAATTTTTTCCCTTCGAAGATCGTCCTAGTCGGTTCCGATCTCAAGAGCTCTTCGTCAAACAAGTCTGCATCCTTCAGACATGCAGAATGATAATATTTCTGTGTCATCAATATTTTTGCCGTTTAATTTATTGAAATCTGTCCATGTTTCATTGCAAATACTCGTATAACATTTCAAGGTTGATCTTGTTGGGGTGGCCACATCGTAGGCCTAGATCGCCTACAGCTATCAATAACATCTAGTGTTGGCTTAAATTTATTTGAGCATCTGCTAACATTATTTTTACAAAATTAAGCAATAATCGGAATCAAATCAGGACTTCCTAGTAGTCATGGCAATAATTGAATATCAACTTCTTCAACACCAAATTAAATTTTTGATGACAATTAAGCTTCAGCCAAACGCTCATCAGCTCTTCTCCACAGCCTCTATCGCGATTATCTGATGCATATGAAGTGAATCTGGACTTATGAGTAAACAGTATTGTTCAGAACCTCAATCTACATGTTCCTGTGCAGATTATAAACGCTGATACTCTACTATTAAAAGGAAATCTATGTTGGGAAAGTCCCAGAGTCCCCAACTTGTTCTGGACAATCTCCATAATCAAGTTTGAACAAAACTCTTGCGACGAGTGTTTTACTGTTTTTGTTTCTCTTCATCTTTGAGCTGGGCTGGAAGGCTGGTCTCGGGATCATCTTCGTCTCGTTTCTTAGTTTCCACATCAAATTCTGTTCTATCCGAAGAATTTTTGGTTGTACAATCATCGCTTGAATCACAGACTTAAACTTGATGTTTATTTCATTTGGTGGAGATCTTGGTGCAATTAATGCTTGAGCAGTCTTCAAATATTTTAGAAGCTTTAGACTTTCTTTTCTCCCTCACTGTTGCCCTAGATGTGGATTTAAGAATTTTGGGAAATAGTCTAATACTTGAAAGTGAAGTAAAGTTTTTGAAACAGAACATTTTGGTGATTGTGGAAGTTTCAATTCCTATGGTATAGGAACACCGACAGATCAGCCAGTGTGTTCATCCATATAGGGGGCATAATTCTCATCCGAAAACGCAAGTTCATTGAAAGGAGATCAAATTTAAATCTGTCTGAGTCCTCTTCCTAATCCGGATGGACTAGACTGGAATTCGTCCTCGACCTTGACTTTTTTTGAGGTGTCGTACACTACGGCGTTGGTACATTGTGCTGGTGTGATTCGGTTGCTTATTACCTTACTGATTTTCAAGTATTTGCAAGCTCCTCAATAGGCTACCATCTATCAGGACTCGGGGTTTCATTTTAATAACTCTGTATAATATTTCCGTACTTTGTTAGACTAGACTTGTAATCGAGTAATATCGTGATTGCCTTAATTAATTGTCGCTGACTTATATGAAATTATATCCAGTTGGAGCATATTCAACCGTAAACAATTAAAAAGTTTGTTACTGATTGAATTTCGGTTACTAGAATATGTGCTGACAAGTACCTTAGTTAGCAGTAAAGTCTAACAGATCAATTAACTCACGTATTTCGCGTTTAATTCAATAAAGTGTAGGCTGTATGATGCCTAAGCAATAATACGATTGAGGTATTTATAGAAATTGCTAGAAAATTATACAAATTAGTCAATATTTTTTTGCGAATCAATTTTAAAAACAAATTAGATCAACGTCCGAAGAAACACATTCGAATTACGAAGGTAGACAAACGGAATTACGTAATAGGTACTTCACTTCAACACCTGATAATATTTTTATTTGCCCAACGAGCCGAAATTTTAGCGGTACCTACGTCGAAATGTGGTTTTCACGGTCGCACTTCTGATCGTTTGATGGTCGCCTTTGAGCATCTGGTTTCCTAGTTTAGAGCGGTTATTTTACTTTATAATAACATTTTGGTGTACTCTCGACAGTCGTCATTACGTAGAATTTCGGGGTGGCCGAAAATTCGGTTCGGTTTAAATTATAACGATTCTACAAGTTTAAGCAGATGAAGAGTTCTGATGAGTTTATAAAGAGCGCTTTTTAATTTCATCGTGCCGACATAAAATTATGTTCGGGGTGGATTCATAAAGTGGATGTTTGTTTAATTTTTTAGTAATAATATTTAGCAAACTTATATTTATTTAGTTCATGAAGTTTTTGCAATTTAGGTATTGAGTTTGCCGGTTGTAACCGCCAGTGACACGAATTTGAAATTATAGCTTAGAGGATTGTAATTTGGGATATTGCAATAATCTAAAGTGATCTCACTAAAGGCGGATACCTAAGTTATTATAATAATGCCTTTTGAAAGAGCATGTTCTAATATTCCCTAAAACGTGTACAATAATTACAATTTTGGTGTTAATATTTTCGAAATTAATTGTTCTATTTTAGTAATTGCTCTACTAATCGCACTACTATTTCAATTTGATTACAGACAGCCATGAAATAATTAACTAGAGAAAAATGTTTCCTATAAACTTGGCTGGTTTTAAAAGGATCGTTTTGTTTAAGCACCTTTTGGTATCCAATTCTATTTGAAATTATTGAGATGTCTTGCTCCTTACCACAAGAAGATAGTGGACTGGTGGTCTGAACCACTCTGTATATAGCTTTAGCACACCGAAGCACCAACACCAATACCAACCGAAATATCAATATTTCAATCGTAAACAGCACTGTTATTTCGATGTAACTGGGGGTAAATAATTTAAGTTGTACCAGAAGAAATAGCTTTAGCCACCTTAATTGACTTCTTCAGGAGTAAAACATGGTTTGGGCATATACAAAAAAGTTACGGTAACTGGAGAGGTTATTGAAGTGGAGACGACGTTCAGATTCTGGGGATGTCTCTGAATCTCGATCTCCGGATCCCTTACCCTTTCAGGAAACTATTGTAGTGACTTGATTACAAAAGATGTCTGATTAAAACGAATTTTGTGGCCAACAACAACTATAAAATGTTTAGTTAAGTCGGGTCGATGGCCGCAGTGGTTAGGCGGCTGACTATCGTTGTGAGAGGACGATAGGTGCCGGGGTTCGATTCTCTGGAGGGACGGTGACATTTTTTCAGAGAGTTTAATCCCGGATCGACTTGCCATTCGCTGTTGGGAGCAAAGTGATTAACAGCGCGGCATCATAAAAGGCGATATGATGCTGTCACAAACGCATTTAAACACAACTTACACAGACCAAACTACACCGCAAGAGTTGCAGTGATAGCCAGACAAGTAATACAGCTTACGGAGTCACTGCAACTAAGCACCCACCACACATTAAAAAAAGTCTGATTCTACTGGAGAATCTACTCTACTATAACCATATCCATCCTGAAGAAGTTTTGGCACGTTTTAACTCTTTGTTGTTGTGTATATGTGGTGTGACCATTTGATAGATGAGGAGTAAATAATACATTAATAAAAGATAGGAAACAGGTTCCTTCTCAATCTTTATCGTGAATTTGATGTTAGAATGTTGATTTGTAAGGAAATCCAAAAAAATTGGTAATGCTTTTACCGTGAGGCCAGATAATTTAATCTTACATTCCAAAGCTGTGACTTCAAATGACTCTATAAATATATTAGCTACAACTGGTGAAAGGAGAGGACCCATCGTGTCTCCATAAAGTATGTTGTAATGAGGTAATATCCCCCACCCCTCCACTTTTCGCTCGTGGAATAGCCACTCTACATTAGTGAACACAAAACGCTGTATTTTTTTTACCCAGGAGGAAATCCTTTACAGTGTGGGGACTCCAGTACGGTGTGTACAATATACAGGGACTAAAACCTCCTGCATTTCAAGAAAACTCAGACGCACCCAGAATCGTCAAAAAATACAATACATCATCACTATACTCTTTGCCTCATTCTTTCTTCGACCTCCTTTCGGCTCATAATGTTGACAACCATACCGTGGATAGATTTCCATTTGGATTTGCTTTCGATCATGGCAGAAACCAGCGTATCCGGTGTTAATGTGGTTCCCAATTTCTAGTAGCTTTCCTGAGCATCTCCCATCTAGTACAATCAAATATGGTATGCTCGGTCGTCTCGATATTTCTGCAGTAGATCCATTCGTCATTATCATCTCTATTAGCTGTAGGATCTAAATACCCTATGCGATGTTAGGGCCTGGCTCAGATAATAATCCAGTTCCCAATTAACCCACACAGATATATTCGGTAGTAACTCTTGGTCCACTGATCTTTTGTTGTGTTCATTCGTCCACCTAGTCTGCCAGCTGTTTTATCGAAGCAACTCATCTGAACTCTCCTGAACCAGCAAATCAATGGGTAGATATCAATGGGCCCATTATTACTGATAGAGCTATCCCAGATGTAGTCCTGTATGCTGATGCGACCCGCAGGAGTATAGATCTTTGTAGACGCCCCAGTTCGATAGCGTCCTTCCGAGTCCCGATTATGTTACCCCACACAGGAGCCCCATAAGGCACCATGCCTCCCTGCTTTGGGCATCAGCCTGGTTAATTTAGAGAGCTTTGCGTCGACCTTGGCAACTACTGACACCACATGTTGTTTAAAAATCAATTTATCGTCCATATTAACGCCCAAGTAGGTGAAGCATTTTACAGGGATTACCTTCATACCTTCCAGGCTGAAAGCAAAACAAAAACAAAATATTAGGCGAAATAGCACTTTTTGTCTTCAACAGTGTGCGAATGTTACGTAAAATGCCTTTTTAAGCTTCCCTTTTTTTTTTTTGCGACTGCAGGTAACCTCGGCCAAAACAAAGATCTATTGTTCTATCAACCAGGTTGCTTCCGGACAAAGAAGTCCACAACTTGGTTGAGAGTTAATTGATTTATTCCGGGATCATCTAATCAATCGACCCCAAAGTATATCCGCCTTCCCCCTCTAACCGCTGCTGGGCAGTCAGCACGGAGATAGACTGAAGTTCTTGTAAGTAACTTCAGCCTGTCTCTGCTCATAAAGACTACCTTGCGAAGTCTTTTCTCATTTAGACGGATCCCGAGAGTTCTACATTGGCTCACACCAGCAAGTGCTTTTCAACAGGAGCAATGTCTAGCAGTTAATTTAGATCTGACAAATGCTTTGATGCTCCCATACGTCAGTTCTCACCCTAGGAATGGTCGTTTGCTGTGGTTCGGCATCCATCTCAGCGTAATGCTGTGTTCTTTTCACCTGTTTTTCGAGCTTTTCCGAGCAGCCTGCACTCTAGTCTAGCTGTCAAATAAAATTTCTACCGACTCGTTTGCCTGCTTTCTGCGCAGATCTGGATGCAATTAGTTTGGTCTGACGGAGAGAGAGAGAGGAAGAGGAAGCTGATGTTTTCGCTATCCGATTATCTATCTCCCCAAATTCCAAGCATCCACAAACCAGCAGGAAAATCCTCGCCTCGATTTGCGAACGAGAACTTTATAGTCTCCCTGCTGGAGATGTCTGCATTGTATCACTCAATAAAACTGAAAACAGGCGAGATCTTGTTTTTCCAGACATTCCTTTACAGGCCCCAAAAGGTCCTTGTGGCTTTATTCATTACACGTTCCAGGTGTGGTTTGTAAAGGTTTTTTAACTTATTATTATATTAACACGGGAGTCTGATAGCTACTTTAATCCATGCCTCAACATGAATTCGAATAAGATAACATGCTATTCAGTAATTCAGTTTGCATATTACAACAAAACAACGAAAACTTCATTAGTAAAACAATATAGACAGAATACAATAAGTCTTTTCACGCGATCGTCGTAAACGAACTATTTTTCATAATGATAAAAAGAATCTCATTAGGATCTACATTATTTGTTAGACGCATGCATGTTTATATCACACAGTATCTTTTTTTCCCAGTAAAATTTACCATAAATCTCTCGCAGAATTTAATTCAAAAATATTCTGATTTAATGCAATCTCCTTTGCTAAACAAAAAAATTCCTTGCCTAACACAGATGGTCTAAAAAGGATATGTTCCGGCGTCATCTGATACACCTATAACAATCGATCAGCTTGACAGAAACCGCAATAGCGATACGTCATGGATGTAAACATTTTTGTTGTAACTTCTTGTAATTTTAATTGCCTATTAAAACAGTGTGCTCTAATAAGAAGCGTTAGATCCCTTTGATTAGTCTATAACTGTGCGAATTCCGATCTTCCCCATCTTAAGAAATTATGTTTGCATATGTAAACTTGAAACCGAAAACAACGGAGGCAGTAATACCACATCCCATCATTAAATGTAATATTGTCTACTTAACATAGAGCTTGTTGAGGGAGTGTCGTCTACGGGGAACTTATTCGTTACGTATAGCTATTTCCATTCAATAGATCGAAACCTGCTTTCGATAACTAAAGCAAATACGTGTTTCAATTCCCTGTCTTGCATCTAAGATGCGTGTTCTGAATTCGGCCCCGATTTCTCATTACCTGTCATAGCTGAATATCCCTCAAAGTGGAATTCTAAGAAACATGGGAGTTAATAATATACAGGAGTGTTAATAATATTCATATTTTTTGAAAAAAAAGATGTGCTCCTCAATTTAGCGATCGAACATCGCGTTATAACCTTAAAATTTGACCAGATTTTTCTGGTAAATACTAAATTATTGAACAGGTTTTAAAACGTTTTTTGGTTGCTCAACTGCCATCGCAATTAAACGCTTTAAACTGCGAATTTCAAATGAATACGCGTTAGCGCGGAATGTAAAAAAAATTGTGGGAAAGCACCGTTTTCGGAATTAATTACCGACAGCTTTTAAAGTTGTAAAAAAATAACATATAGAGCAGCGAAATTACTATAGTTCTACATACATATGTAGAACTGTTGAGTAGAATGTTTGTTTTCTTTATATTGGTAAATAAATTATTAAAATTAAAGTCCAGCAAAATGATTGAATAAATTAACTACACTCACCGGCAAAATAATCGATCCACTCAAAAAATTGATGAAGTTTGTTCGTTAATAAGTTTGTTATTTTAAATTCGATTTGATTCATTTTTTTGCATATTGTAGGTAAATTTAAATGTAATTTATCACATCTTTGGAATTTTAAGAAAATTTGGCGTACTATACATCATTTTATACAGGGTGACACAAAGTCTGTTTTTTTTAAATCAACTTTAAAACCACATATGGATTGTCAAAGTTGCTCCACCTTGTATTTTCTTATTTTGTTAACAAGACACATCATTTCTTTACAATTTCTTTTTTTATTTATTACAATAGCTTAATTTTTGTAAAAGATACAAGGGTTTAAGAAAAATCTTACATTTTTACATTTTTCCTATGGTATTAACAATAAGTTTACGAATTTATCGTTTTTGCATAGAGGGCTATTGAAATACTGTCAATTGTGAAATTAAAACTTGTCAATTACGTTTTTGAACGTGTTTCTTGTCGAATAATAATTTAAAATATGGATCTTTCTGTAACCGACGCAGCGAGAGCTGTTGCTTTGATTCAGGATGGTAGGTCACAGTATTATGTGGCCAGAATGTTGGGAGTTTCAAGATGTAAAGTTCAAAGAGCTATTAAACGGTTTAATGAATTTGGTGAATACCTACACAAGAAGAAATCATTGTGGTCGAAAGAAATCTAGTAGTGAGCGAGATAATCGTTTAATAACGTTAAATGTTTTGAGGGACAGAAAAGTTACTTCTGTGCAAATGAAAAACAGATTAGAGGACGTAAGGCAAGTTCAAGTAAGTGATACAACAATAAGAAGGCGGCTGTTTGATATTGGACTGTTCTAGGAGACCTGCAACTGGTCTAGAGTTATTGAGACACCATCGAGTTGAACACCTTAGATTTGCATGTTCCCTATGTAAACTGGGGTAACGAAGAATGGAGTAACATCCTATTCACGGATGAGTCCAGATTTTGTCTTAGAACACAAGATGAACGTGAAAGAATTTACCGGAGAACTGGTGAACGTTTCTTTCAAAACCATTTTTTTCCTAGAGTAAGTTATGGAGGCGGTTCGATAACGGTGTGGGGTGGCATCAATTTTGAAGCTCGGACGGACTTGGTTATGATTAACGGGGGAGCCATGACAGCCGATAGATACATAAGAGAAGTTTTAGAGCCACATGTTGTTCCTTTTGCACCGTTCATCGGAGATGATTTCATGCTGATGCATGAAGCCGAGATTGAAATCTCAGTATTAAATTAGCCTGCTCTAAGCCCGGACCTAAACCCAATTGAGCATGTTTGGGATGCACTTGGGAGGAAAATACGATCTAGTGTACCAACGCCTGCAAATTTACAACAGCTTAGTGACGTTCTAATTGAAGAATGGAATCAAATCAACCAGGATATTCAAAACTTAATTGAGAACATGCCAAGACGAATTGCAGCTGTTATCCGTGCACGTGGAGGAAACACTTCGTATTAAGTCTTTTATGTTTTTCATTTTCTTTTCAATTCCTTTTCATTAAATTCGGTGTTAAGCTAAATTCGTAAACTTATTGTTAGTACCATAGAAAAAATGTTAAAATGTAAGATTTTTCTTAAACCCTATCTTGTTAACAAAATAAGAAAATACAAGGTGGAGCAACTTTGACAATCCATATGTGGTTTTAAAGTTGATTTAAAGAAACAGACTTTGTGTCACCCTGTATAAAATGATGAATAGTACGCCAAATTTTCTTAAAATTCCAAAGATGTGATAGATTACATTTAAATTTACCTACAATATGCAAAAAAAAATGAATCAAATCGAATTTAAAATAACAAACTTATTAATGAACAAACTTCATCAGTTTTTTGAGTGAATCGATTATTTTGTCGGTGAGTGTATTTAATAATAAGTTGTTAGAAAGCCTATAAATAAATAATAAATTCTTTCATATTTGTCCTAGAAGTAAGAGGGGTCCGTAAACATAGCCGCCACACTATCGAATTTTCAAAACAAAATTATACCATCGATTTGTCAGATTTGTGCTGATTTGTGCCGTTGAAACCAGGTTTTGTGCTGTTTTTTGCTGACATACTCAATCATAAATACGGAAATTCTGAAAAGCTATGTACCATTTTTTCTTATTTTGGCACACAAACTACGACAATTTCTATTGATAAACGAAATCTACTTATAGAAGTACATAACTATGTCTTTACAGTGACAATATACCAGCTTTGAAGCTAGATAAACTACCGAATTCTGTTCAATAATGTCATAATTTTCTGTCATAACAAAATACACACTTTTCAGAATTATTTTGTTAATTAATACTTATTTAAAAATCGTTCTTGTAACTTTATTGTAAAACCCAATGTAACCAAAACAATTTCCAAGAATTTACAATGCATGCATATGCTATCGAGAATAAATGAATTGTAAATAATTTCGAGTAGTGAGCTTCATGATGTCTACATAAGCTACTAGATTACGAGGGTAATTCGGAAACTAACCGCCGTTTGGCTGTAAATAAAAAAATTGAATAGTAAAACATTTTTTATTATATATTTTCAACATAGTCACCATTGAAATTGCTTAAGGATCTCTTGAGTCTTACGGGCACTGTGAGGACGAGCGTTGTCATGGAACAGCACAACACCGCATGACAGCTTACTGCGACGTTTGTTTTGAATTGCTCGCTTAAGTTTCTTCAAAGTTTCACAGTAGACATCTGAAGTGATCGGGGTGCCACGTTCCATAAATTCAACGAGCATTTCGCGGGATTTTCTATTGCAGCGCTCATGTTTTAAGGTTGTAATAAGCCAATGCACGAAAGAACGGGATTCATACTGTCATAGCTGGATGCTTAGTGAATCGGGGAACACGAAAATGTGAAAATGGCGGCGCTCCGCGCACAACTACCAGCGCCACGCTAGAACGGCGGTTAGTTTCCGAATTACCCTCGTATAACAAATATTTGATAGAATGCAATTTCATTGGCTCATATGTATTGCTGTAATAACTAATCCCTTGCAACACACTAAAAATTTAATTATTTAATTAATCAACAAAATTAAATAATAAATAAAAAAAAAGAAAATAAAGAAGGCAATAAAAATAAAAAAAAATTCAAAAATGAATATCTCGAAAACGGAAGCATCATAAAACGCGGTTTCAACGGCACAAATCAGCACAAAACGATGGCATAATCAAATTTTGAAAATTCGTGCGACGGCCAATTTTACGCTTGGTCAATTTACAAAATAGAATAGCTCTAAAATGGAAGCAGCACAAAACGATGGCACAATTAAATTTCGAAAAACCGTAAACTCGGCCGCAAAATTTCAAAAACGAAACCAGCACAAAACACGGTTTCAACGGCACAAATCAGCACAAAACCGGCACCAAACAATGGTATAATTTTTTTTTTGTTTCAAAATTCGAAAGTGTGGCGGCCAAGTTTACGGACCCAAGTAAGAGTTAATTATTATTTACAATGTAAATAAATAAAATTATCTTATAAAATAAAAAATTAAATATGCCACTGGTCTATTTCACTCAAAGTTAAGGGTCTATCTAAGGTCGATCTAGTCTAATCGTGGGTACTTGCAAGAGAATCCGAACATTAACCGCTGCTTTATTCGTCCTTATTTTTTGAGACCTTTTCTAATTTCCTCGCGGCTAAATTCAGCTGCTTTTTTTTATTATGTTTTATTTTTAGTTAAATGAATAATTTAAAAACTCCTGACTTGACGTAGTCTCAAGCCTCTCTCATTTTCTTGCACTAAAACTGATTATGAACCAAGAGACTGACTTTCGAGGAAATGCAGTGTTGCCTTAAGATTTGTCTTAGAATTATACTTAAATACCTACACATAGGTTATTGATACCCATTTCTATGTTCTTCATAGCTTACATCTTTTTAATTAAGATGTCTTCAGACCAACTGCTTTGTTTACAGTCTTAATAATAATATTTAAAATGGAAGCCAGAGGGTTTAAAACGGGTAATCGGTCTGTGGTGGTTAAAAGAAAAAGGAGTCTCATTTTTTCATAAACTCTATATTTAAAAAGAGGTTTTTTACAATAATGTCCAAAAAATTCAAAATTAATTGCATACTGACAATGGAGATGATATAAGTTGCAAACTGGATGCGAAAACGTAATTTACTACATTAAAATTATTTTGACAAGTTTTAAAAATTGAAGTAATTAATTAAAATTGAAAACATATTAAAATTAGTAATAATAATAGTAAAATTAATTCAGAAGGGAAGACTAATGTACACAAGACAAACAGGATCTGATATTTTAAATTGTAAAAATTGATAAATACAAGTGATACGAAATAGGTACAGAAGAGGAAAAAACTAAAACAAAAAACAAAGGCATCGAGATGGAAATAGATCAACTATTGTTGCGTTGCAGAATGTTGCAGTAAATGTTACTTAATTGATTAGTGTCTGATTTAAAACTGACGGTACTATTTTTATGTAAGGTATGTGAAACATTTCGAGGAAGAGCCTCTTCTTGTAGTTGGTATCTGAATCTAATACTTTGACATTGTCAAAATCAAAACTGTGATCTTTTTCTTCCGTATGATTAGCCAAAGCGAAAGATCTCTTGCCCAAACTACAATCACTACGGTCACTTACGGTTTGTGATGTTTGACCTATGTAGCAGCTCTGACATCCCAAACACGGTACTTTGTACACAATATGATTTTTCTAATCTAAAGGCAACAGTGAATAAATTCCTAATCGTCATAGTATTATATTTGGCTATTGATAATTGATTAAAAAGTTTGAAGAAAGTGACTATTTGGTTTGTAAATTTTCTATAGGTAATTGTTTATATTTTAAAACTGTATTATTATGTTCTATAGGGCCATCAAGGAAATTTGAATTGTAAATTAGTTTGTTGTGGATAGATTTAGGGTAACCATTATTGGCAAAGACCCGAAAAGCTTTTAACTAGATATTTTCGAATGTGTCGGATTTTGAAATAAATCTATGATGCAATTGGGACCAATCTGTTATGATCGTATTATTTTCAGTTCTTATAAGTTTAGCATCCAAGAAAAAGTATTTCCAACAATATTTAAAATGATATACTGCATTGCTTCTTGGTTCATTTTGCTTGATGTCTCTTGTATTAGATGGTATGTACTTCAGTAAAGTTTAGTATTCTTGAGTTATCTATTGGTTTATGATGCAATTTCAACGATCATTTTCTTGCATAATTTATATATTTAATTACTATTTTGGCTTTATTAGGGAGTCTTCTTTCAGTTCAGAATTTGGTTTTAAATCCTTTTCTACTATTTTCGAATGTGTCGGATTTTGAAATAAATCTATTGAAGGAAAATCGGGTTATGTCACACAATGGAAAAAGATTTAAAAAGTAATAAACCTGTTCAAAATTAAACGTTGTAACAGAACTTTCGTCTTGTACTAGTATTCTTTCTCAATTTGTTTGATTTTCTACACTTTTCCAGCTCTCTTTTATCCAATTTGGTCTTATCATAACGACTCCTGACTAAAATATCAGCAGGAATGTCTGTATCAGGTGGATGCTTGCACAGCCACACAAAGAAACAAGTTCTTGAGTTTGGGGTTTATTACATGTTGCTGAAGTTGCTAAATCCGAATCCGAAGTCTATCCGAGAGTTTCAGCATAAGTTTAAGTCAAAACGTTTCAGTGTTCGTTCGGTTAGGTTACGTCTACAGCAACTCAGCGGATTCAGCAACTCCAAAAATATATAATAAACATGGTCTGATGCTTCAGAGTCAAGAATAAATTTTTTTATGTGGTTTGAACTTCTTTCGTCTTTTACAACAATTAGCCATTAACAACGAACCATCTTCATCACTTCACCTGTTAAAAAATCGATGTCTTCAACTAGTATGTCATCAAATACTACAACTTCCATTTAGTTGTAACCATTAATAGCAATTTTAGCTAAAGCTAGGAAGAGAGCTAACTACATATTATTACGATTATTCATCCACTTTCTGAAGACGAAAGATATATTGTTTGTGAATTATCACATCTAGTAGTAGCGAAATAGGATACTCAGCTAGTATGTTAAACACAAAAAAGCAAAATTTTATCCACAAAACACTAAACACTCGAAATTAAATTCGACGTATTTCAACGGCAAAGATGTCATTATGTAGCTCGAAGCCTAAATACGACTATTTAGGCTTCAGACCTCAGGCTGAATGAAATTTGTTAAATAATAAATAAAGTTTTTTAAGTCAAACTATCATTCCTCAGGGAAGTGTACTGGCACCGTTGTTTTTACAAATTTTACGACCAATTTCTTTCATTCCTTTCAGATATGTGACACCTCCCTGTGCACTAACGATTTTCTTTTTTGTGTTAATTTCGAACAGACCATACAAGAACCTGTTAAAGCAAAAGCAAAATAGGTATATGTGTCTAAAAACTAGAAGCGTCACGTTTGCGCGATTTTAGATGCGCTAGGTCCGAGTGATAAATTTGTCTCCGTGATGTTATAAAACTGCTGTCGGTCGTGTGCTTCGGATGAAATCCGCGCTTTCGACGGATACCGATGCTCCGTGCCACGTGAGCCGCGCAAAATTCGTTTTAAAGAAAGTTAAATCGCTCAGAAAGTAAAATACGAAAACACGAGAGAGGGACATAAGACATCTCTCAAAGGAAAAGATTTAGATTTTACTTTCTTTAAGAGTATCAAAGAAACTTTTCCGTAAAGTTTAACAGTATCCTGCGTTTGTCAAATATTTGTTGCGCGCTACATATTACGAGGGTAAGTTTCTAACACTGCTTCCTGTATTAAAATTGTAGAATTAGAAGGCACGGATTATCTAATAAAACGCTTACTCTTATTATGTATTATTTATTAACGTTTGATGCCGCTATAATTAAAAAATGATGACTTTAATATCAATAATTATTATAATATTTAATTTATAAAGTTTGTGAAGTTTAATTATATCTTGCGGTCGTCGAATACTGGTGCTCCATGTTTGATTCCCTACGTACTACGAAAAGTTTGCTCAATATGTCAGCAGTAGTTTCCCTCATTAGCTATTTATTCAAAGCTATTTCTTATTCAAGTCTTGCAGTCACTTTCTTTTGTTTCCTATTACTCAATTTTTTGACCAAAGCCTAATCAAAACTGATAATAAATTAGAAAGCAGGAAGCAATATCACTATTGCATTGTGTTCTGCGTTCTATACTTCTGTCAACACAATTTTCATTAAGGTGAAGTAGAAGAGGTTGCAACAGGTGAGTAGTTTGAGGGGGTAACCTTAGGATTCTAATTTCGTATTCGTACGAAGAGGTACTCCTTTAAACATTTCAAATTTTTATCTTGCTCTACAAACCAGGTCTCCACACCTCTTTGCCGGAAGAAAATTTACGACCTTTAAAACTTTTCTTTTTCAGTTGAGGAAAGGCATGATAGTCAAATGGAGCCATTTCTTGTGAATAAGGGGACCCTAAATCACGAATTTTTTGCATGGCAACATACGATTTGTGTGCAGAGGCATTATCCTGCAAAAACAAAACACCTTTGGACAACTTCCTGCGTCTTCTCTCCATAATTTTTTCGGTTAGAGTGGTCAGTAACGTCGAAAATCAATCCTGATTACTCCATGGTAATCCCAAAAAACTGAAATAAGAATTTTTGGAGTAGATTTGTGATTTTCCGAATCAACCACAGATTACAAATTTATCGAATGTTGGCAGAGAGGCAGATTGAATAGGTTTTGATGTTTATTTTGTATTTCTTGCTTCTACTGCTAGCTTATCAATTGTGTTGGTTAGTGTCTCATCCTTGGAAAAAAAATCTCAACATGACAAATTAACCGAACCGTAACGTTGTATAGGCTTCGCTTAAATAACACAGAACTAAATCTGCATTGTTGGATAGGTACTAAGTCTTGAATATACAGTGGTATCCATTTCGTTGAATACGAAATTGCAATAGTCATCAATCAATTGCAGTAGGTACCAATATTTTTCTAAAATTTTGTTTTAAACATTTAATACGCACAATGTGTGATGTCATTCAAGCATTTTTGTTATTTGGACTTTCCTATAATTAGTAGCTTACGTTTTTCGGATCCGATGACCCCCTACACTTGTCTAAATTTCAATGTTTTGTCGGGAGTTAATTTATAAAATAACCCCATTTCATCGGCGTTGAATATATCACAATCCATGTAATTGGATTTAACTATTGCCATATTATTAGCTAACCAATCAGAAGTTACTCCTTTATTCACCAACATAGCCTCTCCAGATATTTTACCAACTCCAATGTTACATCATTTCTTCCATCTAGAAATCCATCCCATAGAACATTGATAGTCATCTCCAAACCCTAATGCTTTCCCAAAAGAGATTGCTTTCTCTACAAGGATTGGCCCACTAATTGGTATGTTGGAGCTCCGTTGTTGTTGAACCAGTTAAGCAGAACTTCATCTAGATCTTCGAACGTTATAGTTTTCAGTCTCTTACGTTCGTTGGAATTGTAAGCAAATCTTTAATAAGGTGGTAAGCGATGAGGGTGGTAAATTATATTTATGACATACATCTGCCTTTTTACCACCAGAACTTCTTCTATTATGGTCATTTTTCGTTTTATTGTTTTCATCGGACATCTTGTACATTAAATTGTTACTTTATTTAATAAAACAAACACCGTCACTGATCTCAACATCTCAACGAATAAAGGCGTACTGAAAAATTCATGACGTTGTAGAAAAATTCGTTGAATCCGCAATTTCTTGAATAGATGAAAAATAGTTTGTTGAAAGCGAAATTCGGTGTATCCGAAATACTTAATAGATCTAATACCGAACCAACCTAAATCATGAATCTACTTCGCAAAAACCGATATTTCGTTGTAAAAGTGTTCGTAGTAAGCGGATTCCAATGTATTGAGTGCTTTGAAGAATACAAAGAATCTTCTAGTTTGATTCTAAACAATACAATATTGAAAATAAACTGCAACGATAGTTTCTAAATCCAGATTTCTATGTACCGGGCGGTCAAATAAGAATGGAACTGAATTTTGCAAACTTAATGTCCTTGAAAACAACTCCACCCCACCAAGCTAACACTATTTTGACTAAATTACCAACAAATCAACCTTCAAATAACGAACTAACATGCTCTTCAAAGATTTGATACAAATAAACATCGTCCTCTAAATGATACTCTTGACGTTAACACAGATCTATCGTTTGCCTCTTAGTTGATATGCAGGATGATATATTACACAATAGTGAGTTGTAATGAAGCCATATTATAGAATCAACACGATTCTTAAAGAAGACATTTTCACTTAATAGTCAATGATTTGATCTAAATTGACATCTGTACTGACTACGTTTGATACTTCAAAAAAAGGAAACATCATCATCCAAAGCCATTTCTGACGTCAGCACTGTCTGGTCATTAACCTGTTAGTCATCAGTACCTTCAAAACATCGTCATACCATTTTCTGCCGACAACACCTTGACATTATTTTGCGAATAACCTCAGAGACACTAATACACGCAACGATGGGACATTTCGCTCTAATAGACTTGAACCATTTGGTACAAATAAACCAACGTCATTCAAAGGCATTCGCGACGTCAGCAGTGACCGGTCGTTGATCTCTTTGATGATTTTTCTACTTGTTTCATTCTATTACATGAGTTTAGTCTTATAGAGTTAAAAAGTACCAGAACTTTAAGAAAAAATGGGTTACGAAGGAGTGGATCATATGAAGTCTCAGGTTTGTCGCAGGTCTAATGAGACTGGTCTAAAAAGAATACAAAGCGCTTATTATTGTGATTTTTGATTCTAGTTTATTCAAAATAATCTCCTTCTGAGTCAATACAGCGCAGGAAACGTTCAACAAATTTTCCAAAACTTTTTTTATAAACATCGGCTGGAATGGCCCTCAGTACGACCGTCGAAGTCATTTCAATAAGCGGGATGGTATCGAAACGACTTCTTTTCATCACTAATTCCAGTTTGGGAAATAGCCAGAAGTGGAACAAAGTCAAATCAGGTGAGTACCACGTGCCATGATGGCTTTGTGCGATGGTGCATTGTCATGCAACAAAAACCAACTGCTTAGCTCTTGACACTCCAGTCGATCTTGTCGAATTCTGACACAGAATCGTTGTAGAACTCCCGGATAATATTCTGTGTTCACCATCTGATCTTCTGGAAAGAATTCACTGTGAACGATTCCCTTTGACTGGAATAAAACGGTCAGCATTGTTTTGCTCTTCTAATTTGGCTCTTCTGGTGACCTCCATGCCACACTCTGACGTTTTGTTTTTAGCTCGTACTGAAAACAACACGTTTCATCACCAGTTACAATAGCTGACATACTTGCCGGATTCCTTTGGGACATTTTTAACACCTTTTTGCAAAGTTGCTGAAGTATCCAATCTGTTTTGGTCGTCTATTAGAGGGTGCGGCGCAAAGCGTGCACAGACCTTCTGTTTGCCCAAATCTGAAATAGACTGTGCTTTTGGGTATCCCAGATTCCTCTTTGATGAGTCTCGTAGACACACAGCGACCACTTCGAAGAATTACTTTGATTTTCTCGATGTTTTCGTCATTGCAAGTGGTTTTTGGCATTGCTGCTCCATAATCTTCTGCAAGGTCTTCGCAATGGGTTTGATGATTGATGGAACCAGTCTCATCGCATCTAGGACAGAATGTGTATACTAGAATTTTACTATATTCTGGAAATTGACAAATCTGAAAGTGACAGTCCAAGAGTTTATCTAAAAAATCTCAATTATCTGCGAGTTGCTGCACTCGTTTTGTTTGTGGTCCCTATTGAAAACACCACCATTTTTAACACGTCTTTGCAAAATTTAGCTTTTTGGGTGGAGTACAGGGTGTTTGCCCAAATCTATATTCTGCAAATTGACAAATAAACCAAGAAAAAGCTTATCTATTCATAAAGTACAAAAATGATTGATTAGCCAGGTTTAAACTATAAATCCCTTAAATTCGATAAAAATCTGAGTTTCCTGACCATTAATGTTCCCTTTTCTCTTATTTAGTACTCGCTTCAAATGAAAAGCACCAACACACTTAGACTCGGAGACGAAACGACGTCAATGAAACGCTAGTAAAATAAATCCATCAATCTAACGGGTAGGTACATTTTAGCACTCTGTTTTAACTCCTACTGCATTAGCATCTTTTCCACGTTTTCGTTCATGTAGCGCGCAAATAAAAAAGACTCACGACAATAATGTAGTTTTCATTAACGAATTGGTGACATTTCGTAACAAGACATCATAATTTGGATTTAAAATATTTACCTTGAAAAATGCGGGTAAGATTAAAACTTTTCGACGAAGAAATATAAGTCTCATAAATCCCACCCCGAGATCTCATTGTCTAGAAAAATTATGATCAGACATAACGTCTTTAACATCGCGAAGTTTATTATATCGAACCGGTCTTATTTAGTTGGTATCTTTGTAGACACTTCATAATTGCTCGTTTAATGTGACCCTCATATATATTACAAGGGAGGAAAATAGAGATGGAATTTTTTTCGATATTTATGGGATGATGCTCGCTTTACGAGTATTACGAGTTAAATGGCTGCATTTAATATCATGTTGTAATGTAAGACGTCTGTGGAACATATCTTATCATAAAACTTGGCACCATTTTTAAAAAAAAACTTTTATTCTTGCTGGTTTACTTAAGAACTAGGAAGAATTGCTTTGATATATTAGATAGGCGGTTGAAATTTATTGTAAGTTATAAATTTAAATTGCAGGTTATCAATAACGAAGACAAATTACAAGATGGAAAAGTGTAAACTTCGAAGTTTTTACATTATCTTTCAAGCAGGAATAAAAAAATGATTTGTAATGGTGTGCATATCTTAGTCTGCACACGCTACGAATGCAGATCTTTTAGATCAATTCATATGTTAGGTTTAACTATTACAATAGAGGAGTTTTGACCTAATCCAGTCGCTAAATTTAATGAAAACACTCGGTTGAGTTGTGAAAACGTTAGTATAGAATTAAGTGAAACGCCAATCTCCAGCAGTATTGTCTCATATATCTATGTATGTACATACATTATTTAATATGAATTTGTACTCTTTCTATTTATTTATTCTTGATTTGAATATATATAGTTTGTATTTGCAAAAGTGGCTACTTCACCTCCAAAAATGAGAAAACCTCGAAGGCTGCAACGCTGGAAGGTTGGCATCGAATCTTGCACCCTTTTGGTTTTTTCAAATTTCCGGTCACAAGAAAAAACATTTCTAAATACAACTATACATATTCTGAAAGCTAATAAAATTTGCTATATAATAAAAGAATGGTCGAGGGGTTTGGCGCCATTTACCTACAAAAACCGGGGATTAAAGTGTTCCTATGGGGAAATTGGAGCATTCATCGTAGGTGCTATTTTTATATTTTTTGGCCAAACAAAGCCCTTCAGACCAAATCTGACACTTGTTTCGTATTTATCATGATCAATTATATATATATCCAGAATTTGAACGAAATCGAACGCACTTCGAAAATTGTCAAAAATTCACATTTTTTTCCATACTCACTCACCCCTTTGCGATTTTGAAGAAAATCTCGACCTCTTCGATTTCGTTCAAATTCTGGATATATATGTAATTGATCATACTAAATACGAAACAAGTGTCAGATTTGGACTAAAGGGCTTTATTTGGCCAAAAAATCTAAAAATAGCACCTAGGACAAACGTTCCAATTACGCCAGGAGAACTTTGGACTCCGGGTTTTTGTAGGTAAACGGCGGTAAACTCTGCGACTATTTCTTTATCCGATAGAAAATTTTCTCAGCTTTCAGAATATATATAGGTTGTATTTGCAAAAGTGGCTACTTCACCTCCAAAAATGAGAAAAACTCGAAGACTGCAACGCTGCAAGGTTGGCATCAAATCTTGCACCCTTTTGGTTTTTTTCAAATTTCCGGTCACAAGAAAAAACATTTCTAAATACAACCTATATATATTCTGAAAGCTAAGAAAATTTTCTATAGAATAAAAGAATGGTCGCGGGGTTTGGCGCCGTTTACCTACAAAAACCGGGGATCAAAGTGTTCCTATGGGGAATTGGAGCATTCATCGTAGGTGCTATTTTTATATTTTTTGGCCAAACAAAGCCCTTCAGACCAAATCTGACACTTGTTTCGTATTTATCATGATCAATTATATATATATCCAGAATTTGAACGAAATCGAACGCCCTTCGAAAATTGTCAAAAATACATTTTTTTTCTCCCTTTGCGATTTTGAAGAAAATCTCGACCTCTTCGATTTCCTTGTAATTTTGAATATATATGTAGTTGATCTTGCTGAATACGATAACAGTGTCAGATTTGGGCTAAAGGGCTTTGTTTGGCCAAAAAACTAAAAATAACACCTAGGACAAATGCTCCAATTCCGCATACGAGAACTTTGACCCCGGTTTTTGTAGGTAAAAGGCGTCAAACCTCGCGACTATTTTTTATCCGATAGCAAATTTTCTCAGCTTTCAGAATATATATAGGTTGTATTTACAAAAGTGGCTAGTTCACCTCGAAAAATGAGAAAAACTGAAAGGCTGCATTTTTCACGTTCCAATTCCATATGCAAGCATTTCACCACCCCTTTCTAGGAAGGTTGGCTTCATTTCGATTGTAGACTCAGATTGTCCTGGATCAGTATACACTCAGTGGAACAGTATGAAGTTTGGAGAGGATCCGCAAACTATTTGGGAAAATACTATTTTCTGGTCAAACAAATCCAGTCGACTTATACTGTACGTTTTAAGTAGCGCCAATAATTCACTTTAACGAATTATAAAATGATAGACTTTGATACGGGATTAGAGCTCTACAATATAACACTTTTTAAAGCTCCAATCCCGTATAAAAGCCAATCATTTAGAGAAAATGTTTTAGCGATTAATTGGAATGTATTGTCGTGGTGGAAAAGCACTTTTTTCCGCTACAAACGAGGCAGTTTTTCCTTCAATACTGCACCGAATTGGCACATTAAATCGCTGTAGTATTGCTCCATGATCGTCCTTCCCTTCTGCAGATAGTCGATGAGGATAACACCTTGGGAATCCAAAAAAATGGTCGCCATATCCTTTCTGGCCGATGGAACGATCTTTGCTTTCTTCGAAGCTGATTCGCCCGGAAAAATCCACTGCTTCGACTGTTCCTTGGTCTACAGTATGTAGGTGGTGGATCCAAGTCTCATCCACAGTTACGAAACGCATGAAGAAATCTCTTGGATTGCGTTGAATCCTAGCCACACATTCCCCCGAAACGGTCACCCGATTTCGTTTCTGCTCCGGTGTGAGCAAACGCGGTACCCATCGCGCCGAAAGCTTTTTCATGCCCAAAATTTCGTGTTCCTCTGAGGTACTTGTTGTCTCTATTATCTCAAGCCAAGCTTGAATCAGCGATCGGCTAACACGATATCATGAATGTTGTCTGTCTGGTTCATCACTTGTGCTTGTGCGGCCGCGTTTGAACTCGCTCACCCAGAAGCTGATGGTCGAAAATGATCGAGTAGAACCGCCATGAACCTCTAGCGAAATATTTCGAATTTCCTTGGCCATTTCCCCAGACATATACAGGGTGTATAAAAAATAGAGATGACGTCATCGTTATTTTTTTTAGTAAAATTATTCTTATTAGAATTTTAAAAATCATAGTTTCACGATTTTTTTAATTTTTAGATGTAATTAATTTTTTCTATCGGTCTGGATCCATAAGAGCCGAAAAATTCGAATAAATTCGTAGGTATTTTGAACTACCTAAGTTTTCGTGTGAATTAAAAAAAGTATCAATATTTAGTAGTCATTTTTTAATGCAGTAATTAAAGCAATAGATAATCAAAAATGAAAACAGCTGGTTGATTATTTGAACTGTTTTTGAAACTAGGTGTTAAAGAAACCACTTTAGGGTTCCTTTTTTTAAGGTCCATTTTTTGATTTGCAATTTTTTGATATCACATATAAATAGTTGAGGGGTTACCAACCCCGTTCAGGGGTTGGCACATGTCGTCAATTGACGTCATCGTGACTAAAGGTGGGACCAAATCTTTGATGCTGTTCTATGACATACTAATTTGTGAACTCAACCATTTGTTCAAACAGAGTTCGTTGCAAAAATATTGAGAAAAAAAAAACATTGGACTTTCTAACTCAACTACATCTTCAACTCTAAAATCACTTGATGTTTGGAGTTAGAAATTGGACTCCTTTCATCCAACCAATCTTTTCTTCGGGAGTTAGTTCATTTTGCGTCATGAACTCCTTCATTACGTCTTTTTTACGCGTTGAAGCTGAACGTGAGATGCTTGGGTCAGGCTGAGGTTCAGTAGGCACTTCTTCAGATTCCTGAATTTGTTCATTTTCTTCTTCAAAATCTTCGTCACTCGCCGGTTCAGAATTTTCATTGAGAGGTGGATTTTCATCGACTTCGCTCAGATCTTCAATTTCCGATAGATGCTCGGCCAAGTGCACCGTCTCCTCATCTGTCAATCGTCGTTTAGACGACATTTTTGGAGATTATCTATATGGTAATGAATAAATATACGAACTGTCACTTAATATTCGAGGTTATGTTACCCTGTACAATAATATCCGTATAATAGTCACACTGTATTTATTTGACAACGTCCAATTTTGCATAAATATTGTCCAAATACAGGTTCTAGGAGTGATAGAACTTTCGACGGTCATAGGTGCACAGTGTTAACTGTCATAACGCAAATCAAACGTCAATTGTGCTTAGTATACTCTGACATTTCACGATGAATAGATTAACTAAAGAGCAACGTATAGTTATCGTAAAAAGGTACTACGAAAATGCGCGATCGGTTAGAGCTTGTTATCGTGCTCTTCGAGGAGATTTTGGCCAACGTGAACGGCCTTCCGAGCTCGCTATCAGACGCATAATTGATAAGTTTGAACGGGATTACACTCTCCTGGATAGTAAGCCACCGACACGACAAAGAAATGCAAGGACTGCTGAAAATATCGCTGCAGTAAGGGAAAGCGTGAGTGCGAATGCTAATGTGTCCGTTGTGCGCCGTTCTCAGCAATTGGGCTTGTCACCCATGTCAACGTGGCGCATTTTGAAGAAAGATTTGGGCCTACATCCGTATAAGTTGATTCTAACCCAAGAATTGAAACCTGCCGATCATGGTTTGCGGAGAACGTTTACCGATTGGGCGCTGTTGCAGCTAGAAGAAAATGCCGATTTTGGTAAACAAATAATCTTTTCAGATGAGGCACATTTTTGGCTTAATGGTGTTGTCCATAAGCAAAATTGCCGTTTCTGGTGTGAGAACAATCCCCAGCAACTAGTCGAGAGGCCATTACACCCTATGAAAGTTACTGTATGGTGTGGTTTGCATGCCGGCGGAATTATCGGTCCCTACTTTTTTGAGGACGCAGATGGGCATACTGTAACAGTCAATGCAGAGCGCTATCGCGACATGATAATAAACTTTCTTTGGCCTATAATTGCTACTGAAGACCTGGAACAGAAGTGGTTTCAACAGGATGGCGCAACATCGCACACTGCCCGAGCGACAATGAATTTATTGAGAGAACGTTTTGAGGAGCGGATAATTTCGCGACATGGTCCTATCAACTGGCCGCCAAGGTCGTGCGATCTTACGCCGCTGGACTTTTTCTTTGGGGATAAGTAAAGTCATTGGTGTACACTAACAATCCTCAAACCTGCGATGACTTAAAAGTCAACATCACCCGAGTTATTCACGAAATTCAGCCCAACTTGTTGGAAAAAGTGATTGAAAATTGGGGTAGTCGTCTAAACGTCTGTCGCCGCAGCCGAGGTGGCCATCTTAATGACGTCTTATTTAAAACATAATGTTATATAATATATTACAAAATAAAACATAATTCATAGAAACATATCAATTCGTTTTCATTTTATACCAAGTTAAAGTTATATCATTCTTATTGGTAGACCCTGTATAAGCTTATAAGTACTAATGGTACCTGTCACAAAAAAACTGTAGAAATTTTAATTTTAAAATAGAAAGTCCTGTTTTTTTATCTCCCTTGTTCGAGTAAACTGTTTTACATCAATTCAAATATAATGGGGCATATTTCGTCCCCGACAAAAATTATCATATTATTCATATGCGAAACTTTTTGTTTCTAAATGCAATAGTCATATCTATTTCCCAATTACGTACTAATATTTTTCGAGATATGCATTTCCGATTAATCACAGTACCAGCACAAGTACTCACGAGACTATTTGCAGCCAAATATTATCGCAATTACGTCCCGATCTGACCGCTAGCCCATGTCAATGATGATTGATGAGTAAATTACGAGTACACTATATATCTTGTGTGAGGACGTTGGTTATCAATGTTGTTGGGGTCGTTCATGCATACAGATATTTGGACAGCTCTTCATTTTCAATAATAATTTGCTTAGGATGTACAGTCACTGACAGAAGTAATGTCTCCCCCAAGTAGCGCTGTGTATCAAAACTGTATTTCATTTTATAATCGGGTATGTTCGTCATTGAATACTACCTTCGCTTATTGCATTATCCAGACATCATTTTAAAATGCGGATATATTAGCTAGCGTATACATATCACATAATAAATACTGCTTTAGATTTCTTTATACGTATTAGCAATGTAAAAACTTGTTACTTCTATTCCGGTCGATATTATAATAATTTTAATAGGGTATTTAAGGCTAAAAGAAGTTTAATTTGCCCAATTTCCCATTATATTTTTCAATTTAAATCTGCTTTACGGTTAAGTTTCCGGTCGTTAAAATTGCGAAATGTCGACTTTATTTAACGATAATTATATTCAACATAATGATAACTCGATAGACCAAATAAAAATATGTATTAGGTGCAAGTAATCAACTGATGTGTATTCAAAATAAGTAGCATAGTTATTAAAAACATAAGTTAATAAGTTAAGCTTCGATAAAGTCAATACTAGTTTGATTTGTTTTGTTTCGTAAATTAGGAAAACACACGTAGTAAATTATTTCACTTTTCAATAGTCGTCTAGGCATACTTTCGATGTCACATTAAATGAGCTGTGTGATATCTTTTACTGTAATGCTATATTTTTAAATATTTATTAATTTAAGAGACGATGTGTTTCGTATATCTGTTTATTACCGTCTGCTCTTTTTTTATAATTTTTATACATTTTTCTTATGCCTAACTGTTACATACAAACATATATAGATCGCTTAAATCCATAGATTTAATAAAACATCGATCGACAGGTAACTCAAATCCGATATAGAACAAGCTGCACTAAAATAATTGTGCTGCAATAACTGGTGCACCACCTTTCTTATATAGAGTGTGGTGCAACCAAGATGGGGTGGACGATTATAATTAAACAGTGAAAAATTTCGAAAAACCGATTTAATAATAAATAAAAAATAATATTTTTCGAGATTTGATTGAGGGCTACATGGACTACGTTTTAATAATAAATAAAAAATAATATAGGTATACTAATAAATAAAAAATATGTTTGTTATTCAAGGTGATCGAAGCGATCGGTGACGAACCAAACTTATGTTTTTTTTTAATGGAACACTCGGTATTTAAATATTTCAATTGATACTGCTAATTAATACAAACAATTTGGTATCACATTAGTTGGGTCTAAAACCTATAGTTACGGAGAAAAAGGCGATTAAAGTTGAAAAAACGCTCTAATGTCGTCCATTTTTTATATGAACCGGAAATGAATACTAAAAAACTGAGTGCACCGCTAAATGTGCTAACTTGTGGAGTAAAATAATGGCCTATACTCAACTTGAAATTATTCGCCATTATACAGGGTGATCGAGTTTTGTAAATCCATTTCGGACTGAGTTTTTTCAAATGTATATTATATTCGTATGTTAGAGAGAACTTCATCAGCTTTCTAAAAATACTATACACTATACACGTTACCCTTTGGCTGGCAGTTTTTAAGCAAATTTACCGCAAATGCAATATTTTGAGATTTGTTACATTTAAAAATTTAAAGTCATCATGCGTTGACGCATATACCTAGTTAATAATAAGCAAAACATAAAATATTTAGTATGAAACAAATATAATAAATTTACACCGATTTAATGACAAGGAAAAATATTGGTAATCCAAAATTGTTAAGTATTACTACAATAGATGATCAAATAATGTTCTATGTAAATGAAGACACTGAAGACTGATAGCCAAGCGGCATTGAAGGCGTTATTAAGCCGGAAGGTGTCGTCGAGGCTGGTGACGGAATGCCTCGACGAACTGGTGAAACTGTCGAACCGGAACAAGGTTTGGTTGACTTGGATACCGGGCCATAAGGGGATTGAGGGCAACGCAAGGGCTGACGAACTCGCGAAGAGAGGTCAGAGATGGAAATGTACGGCCCAGAACCTTTCTTCGGGGTCACAAGGCAAACGGCCCGGAGACATATAGGAGACTGGGTTCGTACGAAACAGCAGGAATACTGGGGAGCCTTACCCGGTATAGTACATGGCAAAACCTTTATAGGGAACCCATGCAGGAAAAGAGCTAGAGAACTACTACATCTTAGTAGGAAACAGCTCTGCATCGTAACGGGACTAATGACCGGACATGCTGCGGTGAAAGAACACCTGCAAAGAATCGGAGTGTTTGACGGGGACACAAAGTGTAGACTTTGTGGGATAGAACCGGAGACAGCCGATCACATACTACGCGACTGCGAGGCACTAGATCGCAGAAGGCAGAATCTGTTTGGGATAACGAAAGGAGACCCAGAGATATACCTTACCCACTCGGTTAGGGACCTGTACAGGTTAGTGGAGGGGACTGCTGTGCTAGAGTGGGTGACTTGAACAAACAGATGTGGCACAATAAGCCTGATGGCTGCGGTGCCTACCGGTGGCTATAGGTCGGACGGGTCTGGGAAAAAAAAAAAAAAATGAAGACACATTTAGAGCCGATCGGTAAATTATAATTTAACTTTTTGTGAAATACGTGCCAAAATATTGTCAAAACTGCGCTTTTTTGAACAAATATTTCGTAAATGCAATTTTCTGGGATTTGCTACGAATAGTCAAACTCAACCAGTTAGAGTATTTTAAGAAAGTTGCTGTAAAATCCCCAAATCCCGAAAAAGGTTTTTCGATATTCCTCACCGTTTAATTTATTATAATCGTCCGCCCCATCTTCGTTGCACCACCTTCTAAGGTCCCCATACTAATTATTTTTCTCAAAATTTACATTAATATTTATATTGAAGAATTAATAGAAATAATAATATTTTAAAAGTGGTTACTAGTTCTAAACGCTAATTGAAATCGTCAGTTTACTTTCTCGTAAATATATTTAATTGTAAATTTATTTAGAATTTAATGCGTGTTTTATAAATAATAAATTTGTAGCATACTTTGATCTATATATTGTTGGACTTTTTATCTTAGTTCTCTGAAATACTTATCTACTTTCCTGTTTTATGCTTGGTTTAAAAATTAATGTTGTTTCAATTTCACCCAATTTTATTTATCCTGCAAAAATGTTATACCGCATGAAAAGAAAAATAATTTCTACTACGTGTGTTTTCTTATTTTACAAAACAAAACAAATCAAACTATTATTGACTTTATCGAAGCTTAGGTTATATGTTTTTAATAACTTTGCTGCTACTTTCAGCATTTGTATATATCTATTTTTTATGAACGAAATACATATTTTGAATACACATCAATTGATTACTTGCATCTAATATTTTATTTGGTCTATCGAATTACCATTACGTTGAATATAATTATCGTTAAATAAAGTCATTTCACAATTTTAACGGCCGGGAATATGTATGTATACGCCAGCTAATATATCCGCATTTTAAAATAATGTCCAAAAGTAAAATGAATGTAACTTAAATTTAAATTTCACAAATATGTTGGTGTTAATACCTACAACAGTTTTTATAACAGCAAAAACAGGATTTCGGCTAATGTGAATATATAACGCAATAAGCGAAGGTAGTATGCAACGACGAACATACCCGATTATGAAATGGAACATAGTTTTGATACACAGCGCTACTTGGGCGGAGACATTACTTCTGTCAGTGACTGTACATAAATGCATGTATACAGATACGTCCATACATTTTATTCTAAGAAATTGCTGCGAGCTTTTTTAAATTAAATCCCGTGTAACACGTATTTGTATCCGGAGCTTTTACACATCGTAGCTGTAACAGAAAAATCTACAACGTTATTTTCTTTATTTGGACTGCTATGTGTACTCAATTTGAGTTGCATTCGTTTATACACGTGTATGTATTTGAACGAAACACACTTCGTTAAAATTTGGTACTAAATCAACACCTTCCTGAAAGAGTGTAACACGGACCTAAGGCAAACACATCCGTATAAATAAAAAGAGAAACAACATTTTTTTCGATTCAAGCTTTTATTTGCAGATTCACGGATAAGTAGATGCAAATAAGTTTTATTCTGCAGTATCATTAGAGTAAAAGTATTTTATAAATTTTTCCTCTTTTAAAATCGTGGTCCAAATCTGTTGCTCTCGATTCGTACGGACGTTCTTCACTGCCAGTGTCAAGTGAGATGCCTTTTGTCAAGCGCATCTCCAAAAAGCGCGAACATCGCAAATCATAATCACTCAGTCAGACACGGTACCGTGCTTCCGTCCCTTTTCCAAACGCGCTCAGATTTGTTTGCGGCGGGGCTTTCGCGGTGAAAGTGATTGCGTTTCACAGATACAAATCGCGCTCGATTTGTACGCGTGTACCGGAGAGGTCCTACAAGATGAGGTCGCCGTTAGGATTTCATTTATTTAAATTGTAGTTTCGAGTTTTATTGGAATAACACACGATTTTATAAGATGAATGTTTATGTAAATATGTTTACAACGTGTCTAATAAAGTATGTAACAAATTCACTCATTAAAATCATGTAAGAAGAATAATAGAACTGTCATCGCCATTACCCCTCTCCCTCCTCTCCTTCGCCCTTCTTTTCTGTGTTCATTGCATACAAAATTGATACATATAGAGCATCTGACCTTCGATTTTTTATCTGCTGCTCTAAGGCATAAGATGCAGCGTCCGCGTTTACGTCATCTTTCTAATTCTGAATGTGGTTGTTCTTTGGTTGGTATTTGAATACCGCATGCTACCAGGGCTCGTTGCAAGTGAGGAATGGTTTTAGCATTTGGTAGGCGTTCTTTCATCTTTGGCTCCACCAGCCGCCTTCCCAAAGTTCATCCGATTCTTCTTTGGTATGTAGAACACCATAGTTATGTCCTTAATAAAAGCAAATTTAGATGAATGTACTTGTCTGTTGGCCATTACTTTCAATTCATGAGGAGGTATCTGCTTTGTTTTTCGGAACTGTACCGAAAAGTGTCAATTTCTTTGTAATAAGGTAGTCAAGTAGCAAGTTCAACATTCGTGAAGAAATTATTGGTTGTTATGCCTTATCCTGAGCCAAATAAAGCGAGGTCTGCAAGGTCTTTTACTACACGGGTACCTTGATTCTTCTCCGTTACTCCACCGGGAAGTTTACCAGTAGGGACTTGCATATTACAAAGGTCAAAAGTTTTAACGTCAGCGGCTGCCCAAATTTTTATGCCATACTTTCCAAGTTTTGTTTTTATATACTGACGAAATGGGCATTTTTCCACGAAATGGGACTGGTATGGATGCTGTAAAAATGTTACGAGGAGTGGCTTTGTCAGTACTCAACATATCCGTACCACTTTCTTTTTGACAATGCAATGCTCCGGCCATCAATGGCACACAAATTATATGCATTCAGTTCAATTACAGTCAGTTCTTTCCAAACTTTTGGTTTATCCGAATGGATATCATTGTATCTATTATATGCTCTTCGAGCTTCTTCATTAGTACCTATAGATACAGATATTTTGCTTCATAGCTGTCGTCACAAATAAGTTGAATACTTCAACAATGCTGTTGGCTGTGCTTGTATACCCTGTAATGCTTAACCAAATTCAGCCAGATTTTGCTGTGTATCTTCTTCAGTTTTATCTCCATCTAAAATAGCATTGTCTTCTTCCAATTCTGTAATCTCCATTGCATCCACCGTTTCAAAAGTTTCTTCCTCATCATTAGGTAGAAAATCAGGATCATCATCTTCATAATCTCCTTCTACGTCACATGGATCCTCTTCAGTGTCACTCATGGTCTCTGCAATCATTAGTAAGAACTTACTGTTTTTAAGCAAATAATCAAAAATATGTAATAATAATGTCCTTGGTAGTATTATAAATACAAAAGTTATTACAAAAAGTTCAGCTACCTGTAACAATATTAAGAAAATAAAATTATTACTGAGGTAATCGAATATAAGCTGAACATGGGGGACCAAGGGTCTCCCAGTTCGTCAGTTAAAGGTTAAATGACTTCAAACAAAGTCTTTTAATTTTCAAAATACTGATTTGAACGTTTCGAACGTCAATAGTTATCGCTAGAAGTCTTAAGATGTTATCCAGAACTCCAACAAAAGTGCATCTTACCATTTTATTAGTAAATAAGTTCCAAATCTTAGGTAACGATTCGATGATCGGAGAGGTAAGAACGACTGGCAATAGCTGGAGGAGTACTCATGGTCCGAGACTTAAATCTATTCTATTGTCTATTTGGGCATGACGCTCGACAACTGGCTGAACCTGCACTCTCACGTCGACACGATAGTTCGGTGTTTCCATGCGGCGAGGTCGCCCATCTTTCCAATATCTGCAACTAACGCTCGCTGTCAATCACTGGTGCTCCCACCTGGTCGTATGTTGTTAAAACTCATCTCAAACGCCTAGGAGCGTGGTTTGTCCGGAATGTGGATCTTTGACGTGATTTGGACCTTGGACAGGTTCGCCACCTCATCCAACCCAGTCCTGGCGGAGATAACTAGGGTCAACCCAGATAACCGACCTAGGAGGACAACAGTTCACCATAAGATTCAATAAGACACCATAGCCACGATGGGCTATTCCAGGAAGATAAAAGGGCTTAGGAGCCAACAGCTCAGCTCTGGAAAGAGAGAGCAAGAATATCTGGAAGTGAGAGAAGGGGGAGGGGAGGCGAACACATTTATGGTACATACACAATTTATAGAACTAGAGCTGGATTGGGTAGTCTTCGCTGTCAGCATTTGATTTAGTTTTATTCTGTTTGTTGAGGCAAAAAAATTGAACTTTGATGCTGAAGGAAGATTCGAGATCACGTGTAAACTATGGGTTTCCGGTGGATACACCACCAGCTTGATCTGAAGAGTGCTGCTGCGCGGAGATTGCGCGAACAACTACCGACCTGCCAACGTTTCACCCCGCCCATTCTGATTCGATAAATGCAGCATTTGATTTGGTTTTGTTCTGTATTTGAGACAAAAAAATTGAACTTTGTTGCTGAAGGAATTTCTCAATTAAGATTTTAAAAAAGTAATTTTTTTCTTAATTTATTTGAGGTACAAGACATCGCGACATCTCCCAAAAAATTTCTGATCTGAGCTTCTCAAACCTCTATAAGTATTACTAGAATTGTTGAAGTGTTACCCACAAAATTCTAACTAATTTAAAAAAAATCAGAGCAACTTTCACGTGACTGATCAAAGCCTTCCGAATCTTATAAATGTTATTACTCTTGTAGTGCAACCCTGACCTTCAATAAAAAATTGAAATTTACGAAAAAGGAGTGAGAAGGAAACAAAATTGAGGTACAAAAAATTGCTAGAATTGTTAAAGTGTTATCCGGTCTGTGTGGCCGCCTTCAAAAGGACTAGCTATTCGAGGTTTAAAAGGTTTAGATCAATAGTTTGAGAGATTTTTCATACTCCAACATCAACATCAACTATTGCCATTAACTTTGTAGGCATGAAAGCCACAAAAGCTTCTAAAATAATTCGGTTTATTTTGGATAGATTGCCAAGCATTCTGAATTATCTCCCATAATTGGTACTGATTTCGAAATCGTTCGAAATACTTTCGGTCATCTTGGACTATACGTTTTCTATTGGGTTAGATTTTTCCAAAATTGAGCTCGATTAAAGATGTATCTTTCGAGTGGCGACGTCGTCGTTGTAACAAACTTGATTAAACGAAATTGAGCGAGTACAAGGAATCACAGTAAGCGACCCTTTAAAGAATAAAAAAATTAAACCTAGCAGGACAAGATGGAGGAGATGATGTGGAATCACCAAACAAGTCTTTCAATTTTGATCACATCTGTGGTGAATTCGAAAGCATATGATTTAAAAAATGGATGGACAACATTAGATGTCGTTTCATCGTCATGTCGATAGACCTAAGCTCTCGAATAGTTGACAAAAATACTAGAACAGAATAAAGGAAGCCAAATTATAGTGTTGCCCAAATTTCCTAAGTGGACAAATTTGATATAATACAAGTACTGAATCTTCATCTTCATATCAGATGGTGAAGAATTGAGCTTTTAAAGGGTTTTAAACTTGGCAGAAAGACCTGTGAGCAAGGTGTTGGTGCTGAACGATCGAATCGATGACATGGTCCTGAAGGATAGACAAATCACTATGAAATTCATAGCTCAAACTTATGGCTTTTCAATAGGTGACGTAGAAACCATTTTACATAAAGAATTAAGTGACTGAAAAAAGTGCTTGCACCCTGCGCATTCGACAAATCACTTCAGAGACGAATTTGGCCATCGTTCAGCGAAATCCTGAACGCTTCCTACCAAGATTCCTAACTAATCGAATGTAGGCTTTCACGGCCACTGTTCCATAAAGATGTATCTTTCGAGTGTCGCTGTGGTCGTTGTAACAAACTTGACGTTTCGCTGATCATACTGTCAGCTTCTTCAGAAGTTCTCTAAAAGATACATCTTTATGGAACAGAAGCTATGAAAGCCTACATTCGATTATTGAGGTCCATTATTTTTATATGGTTGAATATGAATAATAGTCTGACTTGCTGTGTTTAATTGACTTTAAATATAATACCATTTTGACAGATTGCTTCCATATTTGAAGCCCATCCGTTCTGTTTTGTTTTAATAACCTAGATTAGAGTGCATTTTAAAGAAATTTGCCAAAACGACTCCTTAATCGAAGAACTCATTACTAGATAAGCTAGTTGACGAAGTTTATCGTTTCCAACGCAGATGCTGAACTGGGTATTAACGATACCCAGTTCAGCATATTAAGATTATGCTTCTTATACGAATCGATAAATTCCCAACGTAAGATTTCGCTTAGAAATAGGAAATAATTTAAAGCAAGAGAGAACCATAATTATGATATAATGAGGGGTGTAAAGGGACGACAGTTTATTTAGAAGATTTGTGATGGTTGTGCGCACATTAAATAAGGGTAGATATAAAGATTAGAAAAGCTCCAGATTATATCCAAGAAGGCAACTGGCAACTGATGTCCATTTCGTAATAACGTTGTCCTTTCTAGGATGTTGTAATTAATTATGAAATTATTATGGAGATGTACGAACGATGTCGAGAGTTGATAAACATTTATTTTTAGATGTTTATTAATTGTTCGCCGTTAATGTTAAAAGTCCCTGGAGATCTTAACGGATGTAAATCATCGCGTGTTTACGAAAGTGATGAATGCAAGCAATCGGAATCGTGAAAGTAATAAGTTATAAATTATGGTTAAGTTGAGTTTTTTAAAATTTAAAATAAATGACGTTAAATAGGGTTATGTCTACAACAGAGAAAAAAATAATTTTTCTTACGTCTTTTTAAGAAAAACGTTTGAATGCTGGTACAATGTTCGAAAGAAGAACAGAAATTTCCTAATTCCTGCTGTGATAGAATGAATCCAGTCATGCATGCCAATTCTCCCGAAGCTTTAAATACATAGTTTCAAAGACCGTAATATTACAACTCTCGCGAAGTTCTTTTTTTTCGTCCAACATCCTGTTCTCGAAGCAATAGTAGAATTCTGATTGATGTTACTTAAATCTGTTTGTAGCATTTTTCAAGTTAATTAGTGAAATTTTCTAGATCGCAGAAACACGGATGTTTAATTAACGAATCATGTTCACGAAATGTAGTTGGTTAGAAATTGGTCCAAATAGAAAGTAGCAACTACGCCCACGCAGAGGGAATTTGACAGCTCAAACTTGCAAATTAATGAAGTGTTAAAACTGATTACGAGTTGAGAACTTTCAGTTGGAAAACAGGAAAGCAAATGCGTAGCGAAAAATTGCATATTTACAATAAAACTAAAGGTGTAAATTAAACTTGTAAAACTGTATTCATAAAACTAAACAAGTTTATATGGTGGAAGATGTCCGTAAAAGGTTCAGGTTCGATATCAAATAGTGCTTCGATCGCAATATCGAAAGTATTAAATGTTTGTGCAACGTGATACAGTATCTATATTGGACCGTCAAATCGTGTTGACATTTCAAGCATTTTAAATTCTATTCGAACAGATTTTCTAATTTTAGAAGTAGAAAAATAAAACTGTGTCGATGAGACACAATTAAAACTAGATCATATCAGTTTAAACCTTAATTTTATCTCTATGTTAATTATAGACTCGAATATTACCTTTATTTTGGTTATAGAGGGCCCCTGAGGATTTGTGGTCACAAGAATACCGTTCGAAATTAAGCTATAAAATACAAGATGATGATTACCATGGGAAATTAACAAGGAAGGTAAAGGAAAATGAAAAAAAAAACACTATAAATTGGAGAAAATAGAGCGTGGGCATTCTCGAATGCTTTAAATGAGTTAATTTGTTTAAAACTGAAGCATTTTCTTAATCGTTAATTCTAAAACTAAACACCAACGTTTTCATTTTAATATTTCAGGAAGTTAATGTTGCTTTAAGAGAAAAATATTATCAAGCATAACACAAGAGGATGAATATACAAAAATATAAAATATACTGATTCGATGTTTCGCCACAAATATAAATGGCTTCTTCAGGAATAAAAAGTGTTGTGGGTAACTCGACGTATCGAGTTCTTTTTCTGAAATTACCGGAATTACCTGACAACTACGCTAGAGGCCACACTCCACTAAAGATAGAAATAAAACTATTAAAAAGTTGATGGAGCTGGATCCCGATAGACCTCTACCCCTCGTCGCCAACAGGCGGATTCTCGACGTGGATGCCTCCAAGAAAGGATACTCGATACTAGATGAACACCAAAAGAAGAAGGCTCAGGGATTTTACGTCCAGCCTTGGAGCATAAGCAGACCTCGGCAATCAAGGATATGTCCCTAAATATCTTAAAATTTCATGAGTCATACCAACATTAAAAGCGGATAGAGTCAGAAAATCTATTTACCTAACGATGTTGTGGTTATAGCTGGTTGAGAAGCTCACGCCCTATATTTCATTTTAACCGGAATGGTGGCCGTCTATGATAAGTTTGGTGAAGAAGTTACAATGTTGGATGGCTTGACTTTCGGCAGATCTCCTCTTTTATTTCATAGAGTCCTCGATGCATAGCCCTTGAACTACGTAGTACTACGCACTCAGAGAGGATATGTATAGAAGTTTCATCTTCCTCCTCGCAGAAACGGCATTCTGCTATTTCTGCTAGCCTAACTGTTTTCATATGCCTTCGGAACCGACAGTGACCTGACAGGATTCCTGACAGGAAGCGAAGTTTACCTTTGCTCATGGTAATGAGTTCATTGAATCTGTTCTGGTTGTAGATTTCCAGAGTTCATTCATTCATTCATTCATTCAGTTGGGGTTGGACACCTATAGTCCAGGCACTTGAGCTGGGTGCTCTTTGTACCATCCCTATTGGAGCCCTAATTTCCAGTTGAGAAGTTTACTGTCCTCTATAAAGTCCAGTAACTTGTCCACTGGAAACTTGAATACCCTCGAAGGCTCCAGTAGATCCTTTCCGAAATGTTTCTGCCTGAGTACCTTCAATTCCTCACATGTGCAGATTACATGTAAACTTGTTTCCTCCTGTAACTCGTATCTCCTGCACCAGGGTTCGCTCACGCGACCCGTGTTGCATAGATGCTTCTTTAAGGGACAGTGTCCAGTTATCAACCCAATAATGGTCTTAACTTGTTTTTTACTGCGTCTAATTAGGCTTTCAGAGAACTTAACGTCCCCGTCCCCTATTAGCGCTTTAGTATGGAGTTGACCCTCAGTCGACCTCCATTTGCTTACTCTTTCCTTATCTAACCAAGACCAAATCGCGCTTCTAGTAGAATCCCTTGTGATTCCACATACGGGTTCGGGTCCTATGAAGTGTTTCCTAGAACCCTCCTTGGCTAGTTCATCGGCTATTGTATTGCCTCTAATATCCTCATGTCCAGGCACCCAAATCAAAGATACCTTGTTGTCTTGTGCCAGTTTATTGAGGTGCTGTTTACAGTCTTTAACCAGTTTTGATCTGGTAAGAGGATTCATAACTGCCTTGACAGCGGCCTGACTATCAGTCATTTCCAGAGTTGTTTTCGCTAGTCTCATTCCATATTGATCAAACCAGTGCTTGCTTTTTCTTTGATCAACTTTTTAGTTTCTCTAATTTTTTAGTTTCTCTAATATTGTGCTCTGACTGATCCCGCAAAAAGGTTCAGGACCCAAGAGAGATGCGCTCGCTCCCCTTTTTGTAAGTTTGTCTGCTTCCTCATTTCCTTCGAATCCGGTGTGACCCGGCGCCCACATGAGAGTGACTTTGTTTTCCTTGCCTAGCTCGTTTAGCTTAGATAGGCAGTCCCAAGCCATTTGCGAGCTGATTGTATAGGAGCTCAGCGTTTTAATAGCTCCTTGATTATCGGTCAAGATAATCTCCTGTTTCCGGTGCTTTCTTTCTAGGTTAAATCGGACGCATCTTTCTATAGCGTGTATTTCCACCTGAAGGATGCTAGGGAATTTCCCTAAACTTTCGGAGTATGTACTTGGTCCTGGGCCCATATACTCCGATTCCAGTCCCTCCGGTTGTCTTGGAGGCATCTGTATATCATAATATGGCAGTCTGGTTCAGTTCATTTATGGTGTTTTGATCCCATGCGCTTCTGAAGCCTAGCCTCATAATAAAATTTCTTCCAAGGTTGAATCTCTTCGCTATCCCATCGCGGGGCATGTCCCACAACGGATCATCTCCTAATAGGATTTTTTATTTCTGCCTGATGGGGTCTTCTCCCATCAGTATGTATGTGGTTTGTCTTGCCACAGTCTCCACTAAAATGTGAAGAGGTGTGAGATTTAGTACCACTTCTAAAACGACCGTTGGGCATGTGGCCATTGCACCAGTAATGCAAACGCAGGCCAGCCAGTCTTTGTATCTTTGCGAGGCGCATCCTCGTTGTGGTTATACTAGCTCGTTTACTCCAAACTACTGCCCCATAGGTGATGATTGGTCTCACTATTGCAGTGTACATCCAGTGCAGAATTTTTAAGTTACATCCCCAATTTTTTCCTGCAAAGTTTCTACAAACCATCAGGGCTCTTTTAGTTTCCAATTCGTGCTTGTTCCAGAGACCTAGATATTTCGTCTCTGTCATCCACTCAATGCTGTGCCCATCTAATTTGATGATTTTGAGATTGAGTTTCCTTTTCCTTTTGAAGGCCACTAGTGTAGTTTTGGTGGGGTTGATATTAAGTCCCACCGACTGACGCCATCTTTTTGTAAAAGTCCTCTTTGGTTGATGTCACAGAGGGTACTTTCAAATCGTCCCTTTGCGATTATGACTATATCATCCGCGTACCCCTGGCAGGATATGCCAATGCCAGTCAGGCCGCAGAGGAGCTCATCTACCGTTAGGCTCTACATGAGCGCCTTGTGGACAGCCCCTGGTTGTACTGATTGGAGTCTAACTGCGACCAAGAAATACTCTACGAATTACCAATCGGTCCGCCAAGTTGAGGGTGGTTTACAACACATATCAGTTTCTCAGTCAGGATTGCATTTCCTTTTTTAGATCCAACTCTTAATACGCGAGGATCCACGACAAATATCAGTTTTTGTTCAGCTTGAATAAGTTAGAATGAAATTGTGCGAATGTCATATCTATTATTCAATTCTAAGTTTCATCAAAGATGATTTGTTATTGTTTATTTTTGCACTTACCAGAAACCACTTAACCAAAAATTCTTTCTAATCTTTGGTTAAAATGATGAGAAGACACAATACGGTCTTTCGGTTTGGTTGTTGGTAAGATCGCGTACAGTTTGCTTCAGTTGCGCTTCAGTAAAAAGAAAAACTTCTTCTTAGCTTCAGACATTTTCATGAAAAACAAAAATCAGTACTCGACTGGCATTTAAAGTCTGTAACCTTATCGACTTGCCTTAGCAGTCGTTCACTGTATGTGTATGAATATGGAAACAACATTAAAAAGAGAGAGACTGTAAGGACAAAGATCGACTACTGCTAGACACATGCTTGTTTTGCTCTAACAATCTCCATCTCTTTCTAAGGAATTCTCGATTTCAATTTCCTCTTTTCATAACATTTTTTAACCATAGTCTTTAGTTGATCAATTTTAAGCAACTGGCACCAATTCCTGACAATCTTCAAATTCCTTCTTTGAAACAAATAATTCTATAGCACCGAATAACCAACCCCAAAACAGTCAAGATGTAGTATACGAGGGCAATTAGATAGTTAGAATGTTTTGCCCTTGGACTGCCAACCACTCGTTCATCTCTATCATTAGTATCTCATCGTCCCTAAAATGAAACCCACGAAGGTGTTCTTTGAGTTTGGGGTATACGTGCAAGTCACTAGGGGTGTCAAATCTGCAGAATAGAGTGGCTGTTAGAAAATTTCAGTCTGCATTATGTATTGGCCCAAAAAATTGTGCCCATGATCTTTTCCGTGGATGCTATTGTTTAATTCGGTCTAATTCGGTATCATGATGGTGAACCCAGTAGATGAAAACCCACCGTAATTGCTATTTGACGTAACTTGTTCAACCAACCCCCACACAGTCAAGATTGTAATTGCTGCTTCAATTGCAAAATACCGTGATTAAAAAAAGACATTTAAAAGTATGTAAAAATTTATTCATATATATGTATATACGCACATGGCTTATTATATTTTATAGACGACAAAATATTCCTACTTGATCCATCACAATTTTCAGGACACCAAATTTGGAATTACTAGATGTATTACATGGAATATGGTCTATCGATATCTTCGCAATTATCATAATTGTTATCTTCATTAGGTTCCTGCTTCAAGTTGCACAAGCAATCTGGATTATCACATTCTGGTGGTACTATTTCCATAGCCCCTGACAATTCTGCATTGGTCACACCTTCGTGATCTATTAAGGAATCTCAGAAAACTCAAAACGATCAAAATTATTGAATCAGAACTTACCACCTTGATCATTATTAACATTACTATCTGTAAATAAAGTTTCAACGTTTTCACCTTCTGGCTTAGCCGTTCCTGAATCCTCAACCTCCTCACCTGTAATATCTTTTGGCATGGGCGTACCCTGTCGCCTCTGTCGAGCTCTAGGTTTGGCTTTCCTTTTCGTAGCAGATCGCTTCATTTGAACAGTCTTCTTAGCCAAACTTCTACGATGTCTTCGCCGACTTCTAGACTTATTATCAGATTCATATGAATCGAAGGTAGTACTTCTGTAGCTGGTGCTTCGATCGCTGGTAGCAGACATTGTTGCTGAAGTCCCACTTGGAGAGTAACTAAATTCAGCCCTCCTTCTACGGCGATGACGTGTTCTAGGCCTACGTCTCGAGCTTTTGTGTCTACGATGACGTCTTGTCATTCTGATTTCTTCTCGAGCGGATTTTGCACGATTTATCCTTGATATTCGGACTAGATTCGAATCTCAACCTTTTTTTTATTTTAATAAAACAAAATTAAATATTAAGATATGAAAGAATCATGTTCAAACCTGTATTTTCCAGCTCTATGTTTTAAAACTCCCGATTCGACGGCATGTTTCAAAGCTCTTTTCACTTGCATCACCACATTTCTAGGCTTGGGTTTCACGTTTAAAATATTTATTGCCGTATGAACCTGGTCTAAGATCTTACGCGTCGTTGTGCCACTTATGTCTTTCAAATCCGTAACAGCTTGTATAACATAAGGCAGCATTCGAGGTGTTTCTTTCGATCTCTTCTTCATTTTGGTACGACTTTCAATTTTTCATTTAAATCTGCTTAAATTCTCTCCTGTAACGTTTAAAAGAAGTCTTATAATTGCTGTCCCATATTAGGCAAATTTTTCGTGCGAATGATTTGAGTTTATTACTAAAACTTTTCTATATTTTTCTTGTTCATAATACCAAATTATCTATCAAATTTAACACATTGACAATAAACAAATTTGATTCCGAAGCTATACGTTTCCAAGCGTACAGCGAAGGCAGTTGTTTGCCTCGAAAAATGATTGCTTCTGGAAAAGAAAGCTTCAATAGATGGTGAGGTGAGAGAAATTTGAACGTAATTGATGGAAAATGGACGGAAAATATTAAAATAATTGCGGTATTTACCCATGAGATTATCATCAGACGTGTATATGGCGTATGGTGATTGACACTGACGTTAATTCTGATTAAATCCACCAACAATAATAGGAGACTCAATCCATGGATACCATTACGGAATTTGACAACACATGACATGATAGTTGACAGTTTGCAGAGGTTGTCAATATCTATCGTTTTGCAATGGATTACCAAGAGTTGCAGACATAATCCCAATAGAAAATGTAAGGCCTAAAATGACCAAAATTATGTTACATGTTGGATTTAGATGGGAAGCAATTCAAAATGTTTAGCAATCTTTCCTGCATAAACAAAATTGTTTTAGAAGCTTGATGGTTTCCACATTCATTTAAAAAAAGATTGTACTATATTTTTCTGACATTAGCAACGTCTTGATATTAATAGTGGACAGTGTATTTGGTTGATTCACTGGTTTTGTTCCTAATGTATACAGAGTGTCTCAGCGAAACTGTTACGTTTGAAAATTCAGAATTATATATAGTCGATTATGTTCTTTGAATGAAAATGTAATTAGATTTCTAGCGCTTCCGTTTATACCGAAGTCGCCATCTACTTTGTTATTTTTAATGGAACATCCTGCATATTTTTACATATTTGGATTTACTTATTTTTAAGCTTTATAAATACCTTTAATCTTTGAATTTGATTCGGGCGTTTCGTAGTTATTCGATTTTTTCAAAAATTTGCTATAGTGCTCATTTATTCAAAAAATCTGAGAACATTAGATGTTTCGGATATCAATTAAAATTAATACTATTCTCAAACAACATGTTGGAGTATATATTAGCGCAGAGAGTGGCTATCTGCATTGCGTGGTTACTTTACTAAGGCAGGTTAACTCTTCGAAATTTTAAAGAACCATAGCTTAATTTTTTCAAATGGTACCCCGATATTTTACTATTTAGTCGTCTTCGGCGTCCAATTTTACATCTTTTATGTCCCACGTCCTATACCGAAAATTGATAGTTTAGGAGATAATTAGATTTCTTGAAAAATACACATAACTCATCGATGCTTATCCAGTGTGCCGTGGAAAATAAGCGTACTCAGAGATCTACTGTCAAAGTCTAACGTCAAAATCACACTTCGTCGTTTCATGCTTGTGAATTAAAATTATGCGTAAAATGCCTTTACATTATTGCTATAAAGAGTTACAATGACCTCAGGCTGTGGATCAATAAGATGTTATCTTTCCGCTTTTGTCGTGGAATATATAAAACTACAGAAATTCAAACTCGAAAAGAAAATGCCGGGGTTCGAACACGGTATCGCCAGACTACAATGCAAGTGCGTTTGTTAGTCACTAGGTAACTAGCTCGGTCAAGATAATGGAGTTACAAACAGAATTACTACTGAGTTTTGTCGATATGTTATATTATATCTTACTTTCTATGTTTATTAATGACTGAACTGTGTGTAAAGTTATTGCGCTAATTGTTTTCTCTGAACATTAGTGTGTTAGAACATATGATACATTCAGTAATGCTCAGTAACATAGTGTTGTTTTTTTTTTCTTTTTGTAATTTTTTTGTTTCCGTAAAAAAATCGTGAACCGTACATGTTTACTTTTCATATTTGTCACCGCAATTTATGACTTAGTAGCTGCTGAACGGCTTGCAAAGAAAATTCTAAACATACCATCTTTGGCAATTTAAATGCGAATTTTTGATTGGGGAATGTTGATTTTGTAAATAAAGGCTTTGCTTTAAAGTGAATTTAATTACTTAAAGAAGTTCATCAAAGCAGTACCCTCTTTTAGAGAAATTAAATTTGCTTCCAAGTATAGCCTTTATTTAGTAAATGGAAATTCCTCGCTGAAAAATTCGCATTTAATTTGCCAAAGATGGTACATATGTATATCCGTACAATGTAATTATAAATCACGAACACCAACCAGCTTCTTAGTAGCCTTCATCGTATTCAGTATATTAAAAGTGTAACAAAGTATTAAGAAATGATATGTTAGATATTGATTTTTCTCTTAATTACTTAGTAACCATAATATTTTATAAATTAAATCTAAGAAAACACTAGAACAAAGTACGTTGACAATACATTGAAACCCTTGTAACAAAACAAATGCGAAACTAAATTAGAAGTCATTATTTTAGAATATAGGTACTAATAGTAAAGATATCTCTCTTAAATTTAATTTTACTTAATAATATACACGAAAGTAGGTACTTAAATTAATTTGTAACTGTAGCTTTTACTGCAAATACTTATGAGTATAGTAACTTGTAACTGTAACTAGTTACAATAGGCACAGCTGTGTGTGATTTACCACAACTTGATGTAGTAAAAGGAATTATAATTACTTCCTTTTACTACATCAAGCATGGTTTTGATAAGATTAATCTTAAAAACCATGCATGGTATTGGAGGACTCAATATTACTCATTCAGTACGTTTGCTCAACCGTTCAAGATGACGTTTAAGGTATTATGCTTGCGTGTGCTGTCTTTTATAGTCAGTTAAGATATTTTTTAAAGTTTTTTTATTTATTGTCGTCGATATAGCCTATTGTACATAAATTATCGGAATAAATAATTATAATTAGAGAACCAAGCTTATCATGTTTGTTCGTATGTAACAGCACGTTTTACATACATGTATATATGTATAGCAACTAATACGATAGGAGCTGAACGGTTATATTACTTCAGCTTCACGGATTAGAGCACGTTGAACGTTATAAACGTCTCGACCTAGCATATGTGACATCTATTCGCGCTGGGAAATGTCTTGGTTTTTGATTTTCCGTATGCGTTCATGCGTGACAAGTCAAGACATAATGCTTGCTTGAATGTGAATGTTTTCTATGTAAACCTTTCTACTTGTGTACGTTTTAAATTGTGAAATTATATTAGATACGATATTCCTCTGCATGTGATCCAAAACTATTTGACTATAACTGGAAGAACGTACCTATAACGAGAAGAACGTATGTATATAGGTATATGTTACTTTTGTACTTGCTACACTCCTAGATATTTAATACAATATTTTGTAATATAGTTCAAGAAAGTAGTATAGTTGAAGAAATAAACTCTAAAATTTAGAAGAATTAGTGTTAATCAATTTGCTGACCTAATACTCAGGGGCGTAGCCAGGATTTATGGAATAGGGGGAGGGGGACGAATGGAGTTGTAAGAATAATTTTGCATAGGTTTGTTCTTGGGAATACTTCGTAGATAAGTGGAGAGTCCGGGGGTTCTCCTGGGAAATTTTCAAGCAGATTATGCCTCAAAACGCATTTTCCGGATATCTGAAAACCTTAAGTTGTTTTCCAAAATCTGAAATTCTTAGATAAAAATTGCCACTTATGAAAGGTAGATTCTTACTCTAGTAGTGCTTCTGATTATGTCCTCCTATGTGTTTAAGATAAGGCTAGTCGCACACTCTAGTTTTGCAGTGCATATTCAGTGACAATAAATGGAGCCATACTTTAGTTATTTTAAGCTGGTTAATGAGGTGCGTTATTATTGAAAAAACAAAACAATGAAATCACATGACTTTAATAAAATTAAAGTAATTAACATTAAATGACAGAAAACCGATCGAAAACTATTATGATAAAACAAACATATATTAACCCTTTGTCACATCTATACCAAAGTTAGTTTTCTAGAATTCACTGAAAACCTTTTTAAAATATCATGTTCAAAATAATCTTTTTTCTTTGATAGTTTTCCTAAGGACACTCATAAGACACAGTCCGTTCAGACGTTAACCTGTCATTGTGAAAGCCACGATTTTACTCTTCTCCGAGTGCCGAATGACCGCTCTACAGTGCATGTTGTACACGGAAGAGAAATGGCAATGAGAAGTGCCTTCTTCGTTGCGGGATAAAACATTTCCGTCTCTTTCACTAGTTCAACATGCTTTTAGCATTCGGTAGATATCATGGCTTAATCGGTAGATCAGTAGAAATGTAAAAAAATCGGTAAATTTTTGCCTTGACACGTCTATCTTTCTAAAATAATCAAAATTTGACCAAAAAAGTCTGGTCTTAGGGCCGGGGGAGGGGGAGGGCATGACCCCTCCTGCCCATACCTGGCTACGCCCTTGTATATACTTACTCCTGGTAACTTTCTGTCTATAAAAATTCCAACCTTTAATTTACACATTAGGTTCGTTCCAACCACGTATTCCCTACGGTCGTGGAACACTATTTAGTACTCATTTTGTACGGATGCGTTAGCAATGATTGTGATGTTTACACATTTTTAGAGGCTAGAGATATTAACATTAAGCGATCAGATTCGCAATTGTTTCGAAACTGGAAATACTTCTGGGGTACCCATATTTATGTCAAGAATTTCTTCAACCTGTATGGCATTACGAACTCTTAGACAAATTGATATGCGTAGAATTCAATAGTTTGCAATAAACAAGCAACATCTAACAGTTCTGCCTGTGAGCAAAGTGAATACATAAAGATGTCTACTCTGAGTTCTATACATATCGCTTCTTTCAAGGGGCTTCTAATTTTACTATTCTAGTACATTAGATCAGAGATGTTGACGTCTCGTGTGCGGTATATTTATTTAAATAAAACATTGCTCAAATAGCTCGAGCTGTATTTGGAAGCTGTAAAATTAATCTTTTTCTCCTCCTGATGGCTTGTTGAAATTAATATTGCGAAATAGGCGACGCTTTTCCAAGCACCGGTTTAAGTAACCAAATTGCGTATTTTTCAAGGTCAATTGTAATTTCAATTCATAGTTTCTGTTTGCATATTACAACTCTTACAAATCTCTAAAAGATGTGAATGTTACTGCTTGTGGAATTCTTCATTTTAATCGTTTCACTGCCAGAGGCTATTTGAAATGCAAATGAATATGCGCTCAATGCAATGTAACAAGTCGTTAACGTAGCTATTTCCCTAAATGGTAATGGTTTTAAAACGTGCAACATTAAGCGCAAGGGCACTAGAGAATGTTGTGTAGTATGTGAATTAGATGCGAATTTTAGTAATCCGTCTCGAAGAACACAGTACAATAACCAATGTTATTAACTTCAATATAAATAAAACCGAGAGTGGTCTGTATTCAGTAAAGAATTTTTGAACATTTTGAATTTCTTCAGGGTAGCTTCTTAATGAGAGAAGATTTTGGAAGTCTTGTCGCTATATACAAAATGGTTCATGCAATTTTTTTTGCACTAATTTCTGGTTTGCGGTTAGTTTTCTCCACGCAAACCCGTACATATTTTTACGATCCATTTTATACATCGTTGATTTATTTAAAACGGACTTATTATTTTCAAGCGTAAATTTTAACTTTTAATAAGCTGCTTTTGTTAGAGAAAGTGGATTGTAAATTATATATCATGAATAAAGCGGACACTTTTGATTGAAAATTTAAGAGGTATTTCTATTTGTATTTTTTATGGAAAGATATAAAAAACTGTCAATGTAAAAGTTATCATCGATAATGACTAATATGTCATCAACATACCTAAACCAGTATTTAGGATAAAAGTCTGGATTAGTTGCCACGAAATTATTTTACATATTAGTCAAAAACAACAGAAATTTTCTATAGCTGCTCCAAAAGTTTGCAAAGGTTTAGCTTTTTCATTAAATCTTCTTTTTACTAAAATATTAGATTCCCAAAATAAAAACAAGTAAAAACCAGTCATCGTTTGACGTTGAACCACTTTCTTCTGGTCGGCTTGTTAAATACTTTGTTCAAAACTTTGACATTGAATTTTTTTGAATATATTAGACAGTCAATACGCTTCTGCTAATTTTACCTATGAGTCAGAAGTTAGTACGAAACTGCCTTTCTTAGATATTTTAAGCTTTTAATTTGCCTTACTAATGTAACTTAGTCTTTAAATACTATGATTTTAAGTAGCAATAATAATAAGGTTCAGAATATAATACAAGGGAAAAATAGAAATTACGTTTACCTAATGTAACCAAAAATGTTGGCGATCCCGTAGGTATAACAAGACTATTTATTATTAAGTTGAGTATATATCTATAATATAATGCACTCGTAGTAGTAGTTTTCTTAAAATGTCAATTATAAGTTATCCTTATGTACTACTTTGTATACGCAAGAAAGTATGCAAGCTATTACAATTAGCCAGCGAGGGGTGCGTGTAGGAGACGGTTACTATGGAATGTTTCGGGATGATTGAACTTCTTGTAGTAGAGCGAGTTTCTTAGATGATTCAAATATTGACAGCTGAGATCGGAACAGAGAAAGGTTTGCAGTTGGGAAGTCCTGAATTCATTAAAATCCTCTTAGCTTGCGAAACTCGACGGAAGTTAAATTTAACCAGTTTCTAGAGATTGCAAAAAGAAACTGTCAGAATTATACACATATGTCTGTGTCATAAAGATTTCCGTTATTTATATTTGAAATATGAGAAATGGGTGTGTATGGGTGTAATGTTGTAGTATGCAATTCTTATCGACGCTATTCTGTAGTGTGTATGGTTAATTTTTATTGCGGGAAATACTATTAATTGGAAGACAGTAGTGGAGTACTTCAATACTATTAATACGCGATGTAGAGATTTAACTATATCTCCTGCTTCCGGTGTAACCGGAAGCGCTAGAAATCTAATAATATTTTCATTGAAGAGAACATAATCGACTATATATAATTCTAAATTTATATTTTGACCAGAACGTCATAAACTTCTAATGGACGGCTGAGGCATCCTGTAGATAAGGCTTGGTCGAGGGCGACATCCAGACAGATGAAGAAGAAATAATGAAGATTTTATGGGCAAGTTGTATAGATGCGAGACATTTCCAAAAGTTGGAACCATTCCTGATAATGTCTTGATCGAATTTACACAGATTTTAAAGAAGCAGGAAAGGCAGTCCTGCTTGAACAGCTCTCTTATGTTGTATGTGACCTCTGATTCTGAAGCTGGTCCTAATATTAAAAAGCCAAGAAGAGAAGTGATTTTCCGTCCAAATAATAATCTGTCCCTCTCTTTTTCTGCTTCTTGTTGTCTGCTAAGAATAAGTTTTTTATATACATACATCTTACTTTTTTTTGTTTTCAGTATTAAATATTGATGGCTGCTCTTCGGCTCTCGGGTTCTCTGCCGTTCCGCGCTTACTACGGTACGGCAGAGAACCCGAAACCGAAGGGCAGCCATCAACAGCGGCTGTGAAAGCCTGAAGACTACATTAGTATTAAATATTACAGAGTTTTCTTTATAAAACGTGTTTTTGCAGTTCCTCAAATTAGTTAATTGGATTTATCTTGATTCACATGACAATTGTTGCTTCGGTTTTCGTTAGTTCCGGATTTCGCCGATGCTATTCGGACGTGTTATCGACGAAAACAGAGGTCTCACTAGATATAAGTAAATATGTAAGCCTCGCAAATAACATATAGGATAATGCAACAGTGACTAATGCAGTTTTTAAATATGAAGAGGGTTTTTAACTGAATAGCGGACTAAAAAACATCAACACTTATCACACGCGGATACTTCCTTAAACATGTAATCATAAACATTGTCGTAAATAGTTACAATTGAGTAGAATGCAGTTTTATGTTAATCCACCATGCAGTGTTTACTTCAAATCGTTAACGTCATGTTGGTGTTGCTTGATGGCTTTTAGTTTATGTAGCTTGTTTGTATAGTGCAATACATTAAATATGTAAATGTCTATTTAATTTTTATTCTTGCACGAGTTAATGAGTAAATTATATAATTTTGCCTCACTTGCATGATACGCCATAATTGTTCGTATAGTTCTCAGGAACTAAAGTTGTTATTAGAATAAACTACTGCGCTATTGCTAGATCTGTTACTATATTTGCTGCGGTTCTTAAAGCATTTTCCACTGTCAGCCGATATACCCAGCTATGTTCTAACTGATCATTTATAACAATATTATCTACTCTGAATATAGAAGATTTTAAATCACGTAAACATGTAGTCTTGTTCCATGTTTAATATCATATACGTATGCTGACCTGCTAATGAAAACGGAAATGGATAATTGATCAAGATAAAGAGAATTATATCGGTATACCTATCTATTATACAGGTTCCGGCAACGAAGCGGGGACGGAAGATTACATGCTTATTTGAAAGTTTGTCAAATATTTAGTCACCGGATATTCTTCCGCACCATCAAGTGCACGTTTTAAAAATATTTTGTTTTATACAGGGTGTTCCAGATGAAAATGCCAGACTAAAGTTGCATTTTTTTAATGGAACACCCTGTATATGAATAGAGAAAATGATCCGCGCTTGAAAGCTGGTTACAACGATATAACGTTGTATAGGTCTAAAGTTGATAGTTTCTGCGTAAACAATTATTTTACTTGATAAATTGATACATTTCAGTAGGCTATTCTGCATAGGGAAAAACAAAAGATTCGAAACCAACAGAGTAGAATATTTTTTACTAGTATGGACTGTCGTTACTATGTGAAATAAATTCTGCAAGTGCTCGCTTTATACAGGGTGTTCACAATTTTGCAAAATCGAAGAAATATCGAGAATTTTAAATGGAACATCCTGTATATTTTTAGCTCATTGAAAAGCTCTTTTACTACGCTTTCTATTGATACCTCATTTGATGCATCTAGGATAGATCATTTTCTAATTATTTCTTTTTAAAGTTGAATTAATGAGAAATGCTTGTATTTTTAGTAGCTAATTTGCACTTCAAACCTACTATAAGATCGGATATTCAACAAATAATCCATAAATGGTCTATAACAAGAAGAAACTCCATTGAGTATGAGAAACAATTGATTTTCACTCAGCGGTGAAAGCAAACATTAAATTAATATAAAGTAATATAGCATTTTCAATAGATTCACTGCTGATCAAGTCATCTGGTGTTTTAAGCTTGTATACTTAATAACCAAGTTGTAAAAAAATTCATTTTGTGTTATACAGTATTTCGTTTAATCTTTAAAAGCAATTGTTATATTGACTAATTTTAGTAGGTACCTACTCAAGAAATGGTAAATATGATATTTATTCTTGAGGAGTGTACAAGAAATTGTCTCCTAGCAAGTAAACTATATGCAGAGAGATTTCCAAACCTTAAAAGAAAACCGGAAGCATTTGAAAGATTATTAGAGTAATTTATAGAAACTGATGGTGTAACCTACAAGAAGGGAGAAACAAATAAACCGGTAATCAATAAACAAAGCGAACTGGCTGTATTATTAACAATACATGAAAATCCACATTCAGAACATTTAGAGCGAGTAAGGCCAGCTAGAAAAGAGATAGATCTAGAGTGGGGCGGTTATAAAACATATACGAAATTAACGCAGCGTGCTATTCCGTATATGTTTTACAACCGCCCCACTCTAGATCTATCTCTCTCTCTAATTCGATTTTGCAAAATTGTGAACACCCTGTATAAAGCGAGCAGTTGCAGAATTTATTTCACATAGTAACGACAGTCCATACTAGTAAAAAATATTCTGCTCTGTTGGTTTCGAACCTTTTGTTTTTCCCTATGCAGAATAGCCTACTGAAATGTATCAATTTATCAAGTAAAATAATTGTTTACACAGAAACTATCAATTTTAGACCTATACAACATTATATCGTTGTAACCAGCTTTCAAGCGCGGATCATTTTCTCTATTCATATACAGGGTGTTCCATTAAAAAAAAATGCAACTTTAGTCTGGCATTTTCATCTGGAACACCCTGTATAAAACAAAATATTTTTAAAACGTGCACTTGATGGTGCGGAAGAATATCCGATGACTAAATATTTGACAAACTTTCAAATAAGCGTGTAATCTTCCGTCCCCGCTTCGTTGCCGGACCCTGTATATTAAACTGTCATTGTACACTAGAAGAGAGATTTACAATTCTTGTGACAGTTATGTGTGTTTAATTTTGTATTATTTCAACCAGTTTTCAACAAACCGGTGTTGTTATTATTATGATATATTACAATACCATTAAAATAGATTTATAACATTATAGGTGCGTGCTATTTTTCATGTGTTCAATTTATGTATCCATCGGAAAAAATACCCTGAACTATAAATCAGATAAATAAAATGGTCCTTATATATGTAACTCCGAAGCGCTTGTGACATATAGGCATATACATATATGTATGTATGCACAGATGTAGATTTCAGAATTTGTGTCTGTATACAACTGTGGATATTATGATAATTGGTAACAATTCAAAATTGCATTTGAGATTTTTGTTGTACGAGAGATAGTATTTAAGGTAACTAATGTGAAATGTTTCATAGCTGTATGTATTCCAATTATTTGAAAGCTAAAGCAGGGAAAGTTAGGTGTTTGGAAAATAATTCTGTTAAATTCCAACATGTGCTCGTTGAGAAACTATTTTGGTACTTGTGAGTAATATTTGTTGATTATATAGTAAACACAAATTATTTTGGAAACAATACGGTATACATCAAATTATTTATTCACGTTTGCATGCAATTTGGTAGACGTAATTTGTTTTTTTTATTTTTATCAAGTTTATTTCTTTGCTTCAAGCTATTTAATAAGAAATATAAACTAAAATGCTTAAAGAGAAAATGTAAAAGACTTCTGCTCGCCCCTCTTTCAAATGATATACTTGTGTACTTTCGTATACAGAGTGTTTCAACTAGTCTCTTGTGTTTGGAAGTAAAATGTAGACGAAGTGGAGAAGTCAAGTGCAAGTTACTAAGATATTTAGTCAGAAGTACTCTGAATTGTCCAATATTTCGTAAGGAACCGTTTCCAAAATTCGTTCGCAGTTTTAAGAACATGTCCGCCCGATGAAAAGAAAACTCCATTTTTGTGAAAGTACACATTTTATTAAGTGTTGCAGAGATTCCAACAGCAAGTTCACGCCAAATAGCTCGAGAAACTAACGTTAGCCATCCAGCTGTTTTAAAATGTTTACATTAACAAAAACTTCATCCCTATAGAATGATATTTATATTTATTTAACCAAATACTAATGAATAAACTGAACAGGTAACCAGTGCTTCTATACTGTTTTCGGATGAATCAACTTTCATGTTGAATGGAGAAGTAAATCGTCAAAGCTGTTGGTGCTAGTCAGTAGAGAATCTTCATCGGATGCGTGAAACGCATACGCAATATCCCGTGAACGTCTGGGCAGGTATCATCGGCAACCATATAATTGATCCAATAATTGTCTGGTTTCAAATAGAGAAATGTTCTATGAAACAAAATTTATTAATTCAAACCTCTACCTTCTTCAGATTTTTTCGTACAGCTTTCTTTCACCAGAAAAATCATACATTATTCTACGTAAACATTAATTTCGATGAATGTAATTTATTCACTGTTTGCGGATACTACTCATATAAATTGAATATACTTGCATTGCTTAAACAATAGATAATAGGCGTTATGCACTTCAACTTCTTAAAACTGAACTATGCACATGCAACCCATAGAAGAAACTGAATATATCTGCATTATTCGAAAATCTGGCGGTCACACTGACGTTCTAACAATTACAACTTACTTCCAGATTTGAATGCGGTAACCATATTTGTTCCAGGAGTTCTATATGCAATATTGTTCGGTATTATATAAAATTTAGAATTATTCAGAATTAAAAGAAAAATCATTTTTGGCCACCTAGAAATTCAATTCCTCCCACTGTGCGTTGCCCCTGTTCTGACAAATTTCTATCGCAGTGTAATAGATCAGACCCTACCAAGTGAAAGTGTTTGGTTTCAGCAAGCTGAGGCAACACCCTACTTTGTTGTATTTTTAAGAAACTTTTTAAGTGGGACCTTTCCTAAATGGATAGGTCAAACAGGGGTTATTGGGTGGCCAATGAGATCACTAGACCATTCACCTTTGGATTTTTTATGAAGGAATCTCAAATATAAAGTGTGTGCTATAAAGCCAGACAACATTGATGATCTCAAGCAAAAAATACAAACAGAAATGAGGAATGTTTCACCTCAAGTTTTACAAAAAGTTAGAGAGAAGAGTTGTACTATAGATTAGGTTATTTCTAACAAGTAAATGGACAACATTTCAAATCTTTAATATATCAAACTGTAACAGTAATTTTAAGAAAATGTTTCATAGTCTCACAGTATTAATGTCTGTAATTAATGTAATCCATCACTTAGGTCATAAGTGTTATAGGTCCTTAAAATCAGTTCATTAATGAGACTTCAAAAATTAAAAGATATACAGAGTGTTCAATTTTAAAAGTCATCTACTTTGTGCTGTAGTACTACAAATTCCATTCAGAAGCCGTAACTTTAAAGTTGAAAATTCACGAGCATTTTTCACGAAATTCTAGGATAAAATAATAAATAATTTTATTCCATAAATGGTTACCACGCTGTATATGTAGGTATGTATCTTTGACAACTTCACAGATATCCAATAAGTCATACTTCTATAACTAAGTTCATTTCTAGTTTCAGTTAATAGGACGGAATACAGACAGATCTGCTATTATTCTATACGTTTTCTGCGACTTTAGATCTTCAATTATATTTGAATGCTTTGATAAATAGTTGTTACATATCTCAGTTTGAATTAATTTATTATTTGTTGCCTATTTATGTGCAAATCTGATATTTTACTAAAGTGGTATTTTGTATAGAGCAATAAGTTTCTTAGATAAATATACAAACATTAGGAAAAACTGTGGAAAATCATTATGTACGGGTATAAAGACTGTACTAGAATTCAAAAGAAATTTACTGGGTGGTTTTCTCTCTGAGAACTTGCTTGATGCTCAAAGTTTTTAATTACCGGAACTGAAGTAGTAATTGAGGGTAAGGTGAGTATGTTGAATGACGAAAAGCAGATTGGAGAAAATGACAGAATTATTTCCATGAAAATATCAGATATTCCACCTTTATTCTTCGTTATACTTTAAGGACTTTTACATACTTACTAGGCAAAGTCTTAGATATGACACTTTAAGTAGATAACCCAGAAATTATTTATTACGTATTATATATGTTCTTGATATGCTCTGTTGTTAGTGACATAAAGCTGTTCAAATATTAATAGCTGTAACAGAAACAAAATTTCCTTATATTATACAATCACATACGGACGTATTTAACTTTTCATGAAACTTAAAAGAGATTCATAATATCAAATGCGTAGCTTGCAAGTTCGTTTTTAATTAAAACTTTTTCTTATCCCCAACGTATTTTCAAATATCTTGTTTCCTAATGTGTTACTTCCCAAAGTTAGCTTCTGAAGTTACTAGCATCGATTATTTGAACGAAACATAAATTTCAATGTTTTCAAGTTGATAATTTAAGAAATATAATTGAGAAACTTTTAATTGAAATTCTAGGCAAATATGTATGCACTAGAAGGCTAGGTAAAAGTTTGTCTTCTTCCGTAAACTAGATTTCTGTTCCAGATCTAAAGTTTGGGATATTTTATCCGTTAAAGCTGATTATAATATAGTGTGGCTACATCACTTGTTGATATAGGCTTGAAGTAAGTCTAATGCAGCAATTTTTAACCTACGAGATATGCTCTCCTAGCATACGACGAAGTAATAGAGTGATACTATAAAGATAGTATTATTATTATTATTATTATAAACTGTTATACAGATAAATTGTAACCTATCTGGCAGGGCAAACATGTTTGTAAGCTGGAAATAAAAAATTCGCTTCCTGTCCTGTATTCTGTTTCTATGTTTAGTTTGTTACACAGACATACAATTTAACAAATTTGTAAGCATCCGAAGAATTCACTGGTTCAATTCAAAAAATTGGTAGTTCACTTTGGTGTAAAATTGATTTGTTATCAAATTCCCTCATAACTTTACCACTTTCTCTGAAGTCTACCATTAGTTCTTGATATTCAAACGGAATATCTCGGGGAGTATTTTGAAATGGTTCTATAACTTACTTATTAACAAGTGTTGCTTCTAGTAAGTAGTAACATAAGATTTTTGTATGTAGCTGACTAGCAGCATACATTTTTGTAAATTTTAGTTCGTTCATATTGCCAACAACGAGCTGATTTCTTTACAGTTGCTTTCCAGATTATAGGTAGACTTCTACAAACTAACTTGTAAATTACCTTTAAGGTATGAATGTATCAGCTAAGTAATTCCATAATAAATGATACCGCCAATTGCGCTGTCGAAAACAGTTACTGACAAGTGTTTTTTTTCGAAATTAGTGTAAATAAATTATTGTATTTTTGTATATAAGTAGTGTAAATATATAGATTTCAGTTATTTAGCGTAGTATAGACAGACATTAAGACACTTTTGTATATATTTAGGGATATTAAATTTGTGTTTTGTTATTTGTCGGCATGGGCCGTAAAAAATGGCATCAGTAATGAAACGAAAGACACTATTGCTTCATTACTGATTGAAACCAAACTAACCCAGCCGAAAATAGCGAAAAATGTGAAAGTTTCATTTGCTACGCAAACGCAATATTTGGAGATGCTGAGGGATGTTTTTTTGCTATACTTGCAAGGTATATGTACAGAAGACAAGTCGTACACATTTATGCACGAGGTGCTCCATGCCATACAGCCAAACCTGTAAAAAAGTTTTTAGAAGAGCAAGGTACGGGCATTGCTTCCTTGGTGTGAGAACTCCCCGGATTTAAACCCAATAGAAAACTGTTAAGACGTATTAAAATCGAAAATAAAAACATTTCATAATCCGAATATAAATGTATTAAAACAGAATTGAAGAAATTTGGGAAAGTGATCCACTTATTAGGGATATAATTAAAACCTGTATAAATAGTATGCACAAAGAATTAGAGAAGTACTGCAAATCAAAGGTGGTAGTACCAAATATTGATTTACACTTCTTGTATTTTCCATCTACATCTTGTTTTGTATAGAATAAAATACATAATATACGTACAAGGAGTTTTATTGCAATATTTTGTGAAAAGCATAAGAGTTTCTAATTCATTGAACACCTACTGTAGTTCAGCTTGCAGTCATCTCCTTCTTATCTTAACTCTAAATTTGTAAACATCTAGGATAAATTGGTCATGTAATGTTAGCCACTATTCTTGCAGAGTGTAAGGCACACTCGTGATTTGAAGGCGCTCATTGATCTTAGTGAATATAGGAATCCGAAACATACTGATTATGTGCAATCGGAACTAGGGGGCTGTCTTACTAAGATTACCAATAAAATCGAGCTGGCATCATGGCAGAATATGTATGCCGGACTATAGCGCTGACTTTTGAAAGATAATGCCTTACTGGAGTAAACAGAGCCTCAGTAATAGTGATCTGGTAACACGAAGATTGTAAAAAAATGATATTTGTGTGGTGGTTGTGTACATGAACGTAAAGGTTTCAAAAGCTGACCAGAGTTTAAAGCAAGTCTCCTTTATTATAATAGGATCAATTAATAAAATGCTAATCGCTTCTACGGAGCTACTGCCGAATATAGCCCCCTTTCATCTCTCAGTAGAGGTAAACACATTTAAAGCACAACTCAGACTAATGATGAAACAAGAGCTAGAATCAACCGACAACGGGAATTCCTCAATGTGTTGGCTTACTTCCCGTCATCTCATACTAGACATGGTGATGCATAAAATAAATAAAACTTCTGGTGATTAAACCTCTGGCCTAACCGTCAACCATACCCCAATGGTTGACGGTTAGGCATAAATGATCATTCAATGTATCGTCTGGGCTGGGACTGTACGTCAATACACTACAAACAGAAATACAGACATAAAGAAGCTGCCGCTTTCTATTAGAGGCATATCATCGCAAAGTAACTCTCGCGGAGCTGAGATTCCACGAGATCACTTGAACATCTCCGAATAATGGAAAAGCTGGCTATGGAAAATACAATATTATGGTTGCAGAGTGGGCATAACGCCATGGACTAATAATAATAAAAAGCCCCATTTTTACATTGTTCATTACAACTGTGGTAAAGTTTACATCAGGCCTTATCTAATGGTTTTCATGGTAATCGTCATATAATAGGAAAATATATAGTATAAAAATATTAGATCCAAAAATATGTACATATAAACTAAGGAATTATCCCGACATTGCTGGAAAATCATTTCCATATACTCTAATAGTTAGTAGTCTAGTCTATTCTACATTTGCCCTAGTTAGACAATCATTCAAGATATTGATTTTTTTAATAGAAATAGATAAGAATATCTATGACATGAAGAAATATCTTTTACAGTAAAACATCTAAATGTAGTTTGTAAATTTAATATGGGAAATTAATAAGGTAGTTTGTACACTATTAGTTACTTGAAGAGTAAGTTCTTATAGGCCAACGCATCATTATGTAGAAGTGTGCCAATAGGAGGGATATATTTGAACAAGTATGGTGTTACGAGTAAATGTTCATTTACCTTGCGATATATAGTTTTTAGGTTCCGATATGCTTCGATCTGACTTCTAATTCCTTCGACAGTTCATTAAATATGTATTTCATGTGTTTCTCTAATTTTCCCTTATGGTAAGTCAGTGGTTTACTTATTATTTCCCCTTGTTCGTTTTAATAAGGATTTGCAAGTTGTCAATTTAATGATTTCTTCTTGTTGATCTTCATAAAAACCTGTAAATTCCGTTTAACTCGGATCCTTCCAGTCGTATTTCATGGCACTCCTTTAGTTTTGAAAGTATATTTACCTGTTTCATAAGTAATTCTCTTCGAATTCATTTTCAATACGTTTTTGAAGGTTAAATGTCAAAATATTTGTTATTATCTGAATGTAGGTTCTGTCTTACGCGTTCGTTACTCAGCATAGCCAACCGTTAGTTTGAAAAATTCCCTAATTCATTTTATAATTCCCTGCTGTTCGACGATTTTTTTTGTGGTAACGTCTATTTCCGTTCTTGAAGTGACTTACCTCTCGGCGTTGATGTGAACAGCACGTATAGAATCTTATCTATGGTTGAACCTTGTGGCTTGTATTTTTTTGGTCTATGAAGGACTATCACTAGTTTAGTGGATTTAATTGGCCCAAGGGAACAAAATACCTCTTAGATTCTCTTAAGAACTACCGTTCCTTCGTTGTAACGCTTCAGTTGAATACGGATGGATAATTTCAACCGAGTTTTTCTTAGTGTGTGCTCCAAGAGGTGAGTTCTTAATCACATGTTTCGCCATTTTTGCTTTTTCTAATTTTCCCTTTATCTTTTCATATTTTAGGAGCTTTTAATGTAACTTCACAGTTACGAAGTTTTAAGGTAACTCCAGTTACAAAGTTTAACCCCTTGTGAGGCTTCCGAAGAGCCCTCCGACATCTCTACAGGTCACATTTATTTCATTTATTTTATTCGAGTCACAGTATTAATCATTGGATAAGCCATCGGTTTAAATTGCTGAAGTTAATTAGTTATTTTCCTTTTTTTTATGTAAACCGTAAGTTAATGTCAAAGTTTCTTTAAATGATTATAAAATGTAACTTTTCTTTTTAAATTCCGAACTGTTAATTTATTTTTGGTAAAATTGAGTAGATATAATTCATTTGTTTCACACAATTTTTGGCTTTCGTAAAGTACTCGACATATTTGCTCGAGATACATTATTATTATTTTTCTAAAATCATTTACTACCTAGTATACTTGCATGGTTCAATCTGTATAATTATATTTCCAACTAATTTTAATTGACATAAACATGTAAGAATTTTATGTGAGGTAACAGTCTGCAGATTGGAACTGGTATAGTGTGTTCCTAGATATATACAGATATAGTCCATTTCAAAATATTTAAATTTTAACAACTTAAGAATTTATTTACGAATTTTATTTTTATTATTATTTACAACGCACTGTCTTCAACATTTATTTTTATTTTATTTTCATTAAATAACTGTTTATGCTGACAAATTTACTTGCGTTTGACATTATCGAACTACCTCGAACTACTTACTTGCCTTCTGTTTTCCGGGGTAAGTATCTATTGAATCTCGAAGACAAAAGAGAAAACAGTGGCGCACCCTTTTTAACATCTGTTCCCACGAGCGTCTTTACTGAGTTAAGCCGCCCTCGAGGATTCAATCCCCACCATCAGGTAGGTCGAAAGTGTCGGTGCCTAACACCATTCCGAATAACTTTCCGTGTGTCTTTTCCTATTTTATTTATTTTTGTTTTCGTCTGTTTTTGAAACCGATAGCCGCGTCGCGCGCGGCCTGCGTGTGTCGTGTGCGCGTAACAATGGGTAGAGTATGAAACAAAAGGGCAAAATAAAAACTAATCGCTGCAGCTTATGGGTGTGGAGCTTCCAGCCTGCATCAATTTGCGAGAAGCGTGGAGAAGCTTCATTATCGTCAGCGAAATAAAGTTACTACTAGCTTAGCGACGCCTAAACTTACTAAACTAGTTAGATGCTTCTTATAAACTTAACTGCAACGGGTGCATTCAGTCGTATTTCTTGCTTTGTGTAATTGCATTCAAGCAGGTATGCGCAATAAAAACTGCAATGGAGTTTATATAGTAGAGAATTAGCGTTTTCCTAGAGTTTCCCGTAAAAATGTAAGTAGTTGTAATTTTGTGTTCGGAAGCTTTCGTCGGTTTTCAGCCGGTAGCTAATTAAATACTACTCGTTCAATATTGGTGTAAAAGCTCTTAACTAGAACTGAATATAATGAGTTATATTCTGTGTCTTCGTTTTGCGCTGTTGTTCGATTACTAATAATAATAATGAAATTAGTGTTACGCGTACTTTGCAAACGTTTTGTCCAATTTTAAAGTATTTTTTAAAATTTTTTTCTGGTAAAACGTCGCCCTGTAAAATAAACTTCCATGTCTTCTTGTCATAACATCTGTTTTCATTCATTTTCAGCATTTAATCAGCGATTTTATCTACATTATGACTAACCAACAATCGGCTCCTATTGTTCATAGAAACTTCTTCATACAATACTGTATCAGATAGAAGATGAGGTATAAGTCACTATTAAAGAAATGCTGATGATATTTATTATTGCTATGAATTTTATTCTATACTTTACGACGTCATTGTAAATAACAATATAATCTCATCCTGTAAATATCCCGTAAGGTACATATTTTATAACATTGAGGAATTCTCAAGCAAGTTGATAGATATTATGGTTACAGTTAACCATTTTTTTAAATAGTTTGGTGGTAATTCCAGAATTTATATATGTATATGGTATTCAACGCTCCCAAAAAGAAGTGTGATTATCAGGATAGTTTATGTAGGTGGTGCTAGCTTTTTAGGCAGGAGTACTACCTGGTGCTAATTTTAAGTTATTAAATGCTAGCTTCCAAGCTAAATATATTAATTTTAGACATTAGTG
>CM043018.1:10004165-10081256 GCA_023690525.1 Holotrichia oblita
AAGGTAGTATTCAATGACGAACATACCCGATTATAAAATGAAATACAGTTTTGATACACAGCGCTACTTGGGGGGAGACATTACTTCTGTCAGTGACTGTACATCCTAAGCAAATTATTATTGAAAATGAAGAGCTGTCCAAATATCTGTATGCATGAACGACCCCAACAACATTGATAACCAACGTTCTCACACAAGATATATAGTGTACTCGTAATTTACTCATCAATCATCATTGACATGGGCTAGCGGTCAGATCGGGACGTAATTGCGATAATATTTGGCTGCAAATAGTCTCGTGGGTACTTGTGCTGGTACTGTGATTAATCGGAAATGCATATCTCGAAAAATATTAGTACGTAATTGGGAAATAGATATGACTATTGCATTTAGAAACAAAAAGTTTCACATATGAATAATATGATAATTTTTGTCGGGGACGAAATTATTATATTTGAATTGATGTAAAACAGTTTACTCGAACAAGGGAGATAAAAAAAAACAGGACTTTCTATTTTAAAATTAAAATTTCTACAGTTTTTTTGTGACAGGTACCATTAGTACTTATAAGCTTATACAGGGTCTACCAATAAGAATGATATAACTTTAACTTGGTATAAAATGAAAACGAATTGATATGTTTCTATGAATTATGTTTTATTTTGTAATATATTATATAACATTATGTTTTAAATAAGACGTCATTAAGATGGCCACCTCGGCTGCGGCGACAGACGTTTAGACGACTACCCCAATTTTCAATCACTTTTTCCAACAAGTTGGGCTGAATTTCGTGAATAACTCGGGTGATGTTGACTTTTAAGTCATCGCAGGTTTGAGGATTGTTAGTGTACACCAATGACTTTACTTATCCCCAAAGAAAAAAGTCCAGCGGCGTAAGATCGCACGACCTTGGCGGCCAGTTGATAGGACCATGTCGCGAAATTATCCGCTCCTCAAAACGTTCTCTCAATAAATTCATTGTCGCTCGGGCAGTGTGCGATGTTGCGCCATCCTGTTGAAACCACTTCTGTTCCAGGTCTTCAGTAGCAATTATAGGCAAAAGAAAGTTTATTATCATGTCGCGATAGCGCTCTGCATTGACTGTTACAGTATGCCCATCTGCCTCCTCAAAAAAGTAGGGACCGATAATTCCGCCGGCATGCAAACCACACCATACAGTAACTTTCATAGGGTGTAATGGCCTCTCGACTAGTTGCTGGGGATTGTTCTCACACCAGAAACGGCAATTTTGCTTATGGACAACACCATTAAGCCAAAAATGTGCCTCATCTGAAAAGATTATTTGTTTACCAAAAACGGCATTTTCTTCTAGCTGCAACAGCGCCCAATCGGTAAACGTTCTCCGCAAACCATGATCGGCAGGTTTCAATTCTTGGGTTAGAATCAACTTATACGGATGCAGGCCCAAATCTTTCTTCAAAATGCGCCACGTTGACATGGGTGACAAGCCCAATTGCTGAGAACGGCGCACAACGGACACATCAGCATTCGCACTCACGCTTTCCCTTACTGCAGCGATATTTTCAGCAGTCCTTGCATTTCTTTGTCGTGTCGGTGGCTTACTATCCAGGAGAGTGCAATCCCGTTCAAACTTATCAATTATGCGTCTGATAGCGAGCTCGGAAGGCCGTTCACATTGGCCAAAATCTCCTCGAAGAGCACGATAAGAAGCTCTAACCGATCACGCATTTTCGTAGTACCTTTGTACGATAACTATACGTTGCTCTTTAGTTAATCTATTCATCGTGAAATGTCAGAGTATACTAAGCACAATTGACGTTTGATGAAAATTTGCTATCGGATAAAGAATTAGTCGCGAGGTTTGACGCCTTTCACCTACAAAAACCGGGGTCAAAGTGCTTGTATGCGGAATTGGAGCATTTGTCCTAGGTGCTATTTTTATATTTTTTGGCCAAACAAAGCGCTTCAGACCAAATCTGACACTTGTTTCCTATTTAGTATGATCAATTACATATATATCCAAAATTTGAACGAAATCGAACGCCCTTCGACAATTGTCAAAAATTCACATTTTTTTCCATACTCACCCCTTTGCGATTTTGAAGAAAATCTCGACCTCTTCGATTTCTCTGAAATTTTGAATACATATGTAATTGATCATGCTGAATACGATAACAGTGTCAGATTTGGGCTAAAGGGCTTTGTTTGGCCGAAAAATCTAAAAATAGCAGCTAGGACGAAAGCTCCAATTACGCACATGAGAACTTTGAACTCCGGTTTTTGTAGATAAACGGGGCCAAACCCCGCGACTATTTCTTTATCCAATAGAAAATTTTCTCAGCTTTCAGAATATATATAGGTTGTATTTACAAAAGTGGCTACTTCACCTCGAAAAATGATAAAAACCGAAATGCTGCAACGCTCCAAGGTTGGCATAAAATCTTACACCGTTTTGGTTTTTTCAAATTTTCGGTCAGAAGGAGAAACATTTCTGAATATAACCTATGTATGCTCTGAAAGCTGAGAAAATTTGCTATCGAACAAAGAAATAGAAAGAGTACAAATTTATATTAAATAATGTATGTACTACATAGATATATGAGACAATACTGCTGGAGATTGGCGATTCACTTAATTCTATACTAACGTTTTCACAACTCAACCGAGTGTTTTCATTAAATTTAGCGACTGGATTAGATCAAAACTCCTCTATTGTAATAGTTAAACCTAACATATGAATTGATCTAAAAGATCTGCATTCGTAGCGTGTGCAGACTAAGATATGCACACCATTACAGATCATTTTTTTATTCCTGCTTGAGAGATAATGTTAAAACTTCGAAGTTTACACTTTTCCATCTTGTAATTTGTCTTCGTTATTGATAACCTGCAATTTAAATTTATAACTTACAATAAATTTCAACCCCCTATCTAATATATCAAAGCAATTCTTCCTAGTTCTTAAGTAAACCAGCAAGAATAAAAGTTTTTTTTTAAAAATGGTGCCAAGTTTTATGATAAGATATGTTCCACAGACGTCTTACATTACAACATGATATTAAATGCAGCCATTTAACTCGTAATACTCGTAAAGCGAGCATCATCCCATAAATATCGAAAAAATTCCATCTCTATTTTCCTCCCTTGTAATATATATGAGGGTCACATTAAACGGGCAATTATGAAGTGTCTACAAAGATACCAACTAAATAAGACCGGTTCGATATAATAAACTTCGCGATGTTAAAGACGTTATGTCTGATCATAATTTTTCTAGACAATGAGATCTCGGGGTGGGATTTATGAGACTTATATTTCTTCGTCGAAAAGTTTTAATCTTACCCGCATTTTTCAAGGTAAATATTTTAAATCCAAATTATGATGTCTTGTTACGAAATGTCACCAATTCGTTAATGAAAACTACATTATTGTCGTGAGTCTTTTTTATTTGCGCGCTACATGAACGAAAACGTGGAAAAGATGCTAATGCAGTAAGAGTTAAAACAGAGTGCTAAAATGTACCTACCCGTTAGATTGATGGATTTATTTTACTAGCGTTTCATTGACGTCGTTTCGTCTCCGAGTCTAAGTGTGTTGTTGCTTTTCATTTGAAGCGAGTACTAAATAAGAGAAAAGGGAACATTAATGGTCAGGAAACTCAGATTTTTATCGAATTTAAGGGATTTATAGTTTAAACCTGGCTAATCATTTTAAATACATCTCGTTGAGTTTACTTTATGAATACATAACCCGTGCACAGGTTTTTCGTTGGTTTAACGAATTTCTAGCAGGTCCTGAGGACCTTGCAGACGTCTCCCAGAGATCGCAGATTTGGGCAAACGCAAGACCTGTACGCACTTCGACAGACGACCAAAAAGGATTGGGTACTTCAGCAATTTTGCAAAGACGTGTTAAAAATGGTGGTGTTTTCAATAGGGACCACAAACAAAACGAGTGCAGCAACTCGCAGATAATTGAGATTTTTTAGATAAGCTCTTGGACTGTCACTTTCAGATTTGTCAATTTCCAGAATATAGTACCACCCCCTCCACCGCTAAAATTCTAGTATACACATTCTGTCCTAGATGCGATGAGACTGGTTTCATCAATCATCAAACCCATTGTGAAGATCTTGCAGAATATTACTGAGCAGCGATGCCAAAAACCACTTGCAATGACAAAAACATCGAGAAAATCAGAGTAATTCTTCGAAGTGATCGCTGTGTGTCTACGAGACTCATCAAAGAGGAATCTGGGATACCCAAAAGCACAGTCTATCTCAGATAGGCACGCTTTGTGCCGCACCCTCTGATAGACGACCAAAACAGATTGGATACTTCAGCAACTTTGCAAAAAGGTGTTAAAAATGTCGCAAAGGAATCCGGCAAGTATGTCAGCTATTGTAACTGGTGATGAAACGTGTTGTTTTCAGTACGAGCCAAAAACAAAACGTCAGAGTGTGGCATGGAGGTCACCAGAAGAGCCAAATTAGAAGAGCAAAGTCAAGACAATGCTGACCGGTTTATTCGAATGGTATTCAGATGGTGAACACAGAATATTATATGGGAGTTCTACAACGATTCTGGGTCAGAATTCGACGAGTTCGACTGGAGTATCAAGAGCCAGGCAGTTGGTTTTTGTTGCATGACAATGCACCATCCCACAAAGTCATCATGGCACATGGTACTCACCTGATTTGACTTTGTTCCACTTCTGGCTATTTCCCAAACTGGAATTAGCGATGAAAACAAGTTGTTTCGACACCATCCCATTCCAGTTTTGGAAAATTTGTTGAACGTTTCCTGCGCTGTATTGACTCAGAAGGAGATTATTTTGAATAAACTAGAATCAAAAATGACAATAAAGCGCTTTGTATTCTCTTTAGACCAGTCTCATTAGACCTGCGACAAACCTGAGACTTCATATGATCCACTCCTTCGTAACTCACTTTTTTCTTAAAGTTCTGGTACTTTTTAACTGTATAAGACTAAACTCATGTAATAGAATGAAACAAGTAGAAAAATCATCAAAGAGATCAACGACCGGTCACTGCTGACGTCGTGAATGCCTTTGAATGACGTGGGTTTATTTGTACCAAATGGTTCAAGTCTATTAGTGTCTGTGAGGTTATTCGCAAAATAATGTCAAGGTGTTGTCGGCAGAAAATGGTATGACGATGTTTTGAAGGTACTGATGACTAAAAGGTTAATGACCGGACAGTGCTGACGTCAGAAATGGCTTTGAATGATGATGTTTCCTTTTTTCTATCAATAGTCAGTACAGATGTCAATTTGTCAATCATTGACTGGAAAATGTCTTCTTTAAGAATCGTGTTGATTCTATAATATGGCTCCATTAGAACTTACTATTGTGTAATATACGAGTATCATCCGGCATATCAACTAAGAGGCCAACGATAGATCTGTGTTAACGTCAAGAGTATCATTTAGAGGACGATGTTGGTTTGTATCAAATCTTTGAAGAGCATGTTAGTTCGTTATTTGAAGGTTGATTTGTTGGTAATTTAGCCAAAATAGTGTTAGCTTGGTGGGGTGGAGTTGTTTTTAAGGACATTAACGTATGGTGAATGAAATCCGAACAAATTTAAAATACGCGCGCAAAAATACTGTTGTGACTTCTTTAGAAACGTACAAATTAACGTAGATGGCGTTGTAATTTATAGATATCATCAATCTGTTTGAAGTTTGTAATGACGGGTTTAGTTGTCAAAATGTCACTGAACGAAGCACAACGTCGGCAATTAAAGAAATGGGATTTAAAAAAACATTTATATATAATACAATTAAAGTGTTGGAGAGTTCGGGAAGCATAGAAAGAAGAAAAGGTTCTGGGAAAAAATGTGTATTAAGTGACTCCAAAGTTCGTGCTCTCTTGAAAACAGAAACAGTGGGACGGAGTGCTAAAAGTTTTAGACAGTTAGGAAGAAAATATGGAGTTGATAAAAATACAATAAAAAAGTATTTACAATTAATGGACATTCAACGTACCTAGGACGAAAAAAATAGCGCAACCTTTCAAACTCTTATTTTCCACGGAATTCGTCGTATATTTGTGTGATGGATGACGAGTCATATTTTACCGTCGAAGGCAACGAATGGCAACAAAAATATTATTATGAATCTCCTTGTATAAAAGCCCCAGAAAAAAACAAATTTATACATAAAACTAAGTTTCCAGAAAAGGTTCTGTTGTGGCTGGCCATCAGCGAACGTGGGATCAGCAACCCCGTACTTTTTAAAGGTGGCTTGGCGGTGAGCTCGCAGACTTATATACAAAAATGTCTTCCGGTGCTTAAAGAATTCATTAATAAGTATCACCGCAATGATAAAATAATTTTTTGGCCAGATCTGACGTCTGCACATTACGCTAGATCAACTCTAACCACCTTGGACGAACTAGGAATTGAATATCTACCGAAAGACTGTAACCCACCAAATGTGCCTCAATTGAGACCAATTGAAACTTTTTGGGCTAATCTAAAGAGAAATGTTTATAGAAATGGATATAGGCCAAAAAATATCCATTGTTTGATTGTTAAAATTAAGAAGGAACTAAAAATTATTAACACAAGTGGAATTCTAAAGTCGATGAAGGAAGAGCCTTTAAAAATCCGCAAAGCAAATCGCAACGGAATTGAGACCTTTTTGTAAATTTTATTTATATTTAATTGTTCTTAAATAAACTATAGCAACAATCAATATCAAGCGTTATATCTTTCTATGCCCAATTTGGATTTGTCCGGATTTCATTCACCATACGTTAAGTTTGCAAAATTCAGTTCCATTCTCATTTGACCGCCATGTACATAGAAATCTGGATTTAGAAACTATCGTTGCAGTTTATTTCAATATTGTATTGTTTAGAATCAAACTAGAAGATTCTTTGTATTCTTCAAAGCACTCAATACAGTGGAATCCGCTTCCTACGAACACTTTTACAACGAAATATCGGTTTTTGCGAAGTAGATTCATGATTTAGGTTGGTTCGGTATTAGATCTGTTAAGTATTTCGGATACACCGAATTTCGCTTTCAACAAACTATTTTTCATCTATTCAAGAAATTGCGGATTCAACGAATTTTTATGCAACGTCATGAATTTTTCAGTACGCCTTTATTCGTTGAAATGTTGAGATCAGTGACGGTGTTTGTTTTATTAAATAAAGTAACAATTTAATGTGCAAGATGTCCGATGAAACAGTAAAACGAAAACAACATAATAGAAGAAGTTCTGGTGGTAAAAAGGCAGATGTATGTCATAAATATAATTTACCACCCTCATCGCTTACCACCTTATTAAGGAATAACGAAAAATTGACTAAAAGTTTTGCTTACAATTCCAAGGAACGTAAGAGACTGAAAACGTTCGAAGATCTAGATGAAGTTCTGCTTAAATGGTTCAAACCACAACGGAGCTCCAACATACCAATTAGTGGGCCAAACCTTGTACAGAAAGCAATTTCTTTTGGGAAAGCATTAGGGTTTGGAGATGACTATCAATGTTCTATGGGATGGATTTCTAGATGGAAGAAATGATGTAACATTGGAGTTGGTAAAATATCTGGAGAGGCTATGTTGGTGAATAAAGGAGTAACTTCTGATTGGTTAGCTAATATATGGGCAATAGTTAAATCAAATTACATGGATTGTGATATATTCACCGCCGATGAAATGGGGTTATTTTATAAATTAATTCCCGACAAAACCTTGAAATTTAGAAAAGTGAGATGTATAGAGGGGGTCATCGGATCCGAAAAACGTAAGCTACTAATTATAGGAAAGTCCAAATAACAAAAATGCTTGAATGACATCACACATTGTGCGTATTAAATGTCTAAAACAAAATTTTAGAAAAATATTGGTACCTACTGCAATTGATTGATGACTATTGCAATTTCGTATTCAACGAAATGGATACCACTGTATATTCAAGACCTAGTATCTATTCAACACTGCAGGTTTAGTTCTGTGTTATTTAAGCGAAGCCTATACAACGTTACAACAAAAATAGATTTCGGAAAACTATCTGGTTCGGTTAATTTGTCATGTTGAGATTTTTTTCCAAGGATACTAACCAACACAATTTATAAGCTAGCAGTAGAGACAAGAAATACAAAATAAACATCAAAACCTATTCAATCTGCCTCTCTGCCAACATTCGATAAATTTGCAATCTGTGGTTGATTCGGAAAATCACAAATCTACTCCAAAAATTCTTATTTCAGTTTTTTGGGATTACCATGGAGTAATCAGGATTGATTTTCGACGTTACTGACCACTCTACCCGAAAAAATTATGGAGAGAAGACGCAGGAAGTTGTCCAAAGGTGTTTTGTTTTTGCAGGATAATGCCTCTGCACACAAATCGTATGTTGCCATGCAAAAAATTCGTGATTTAGGGTCCCCTTATTCACAAGAAATGGCTCCATTTGATTATCATGCCTTTCCTCAACTGAAAAAGAAAAGTTTTAAAGGTCGTAAATTTTCTTCCGGCAAAGAGGTGTGGAGACCTGGTTTGTAGAGCAAGATAAAAATTTGAAATGTTTAAAGGAGTACCTCTTCGTACGAATACGAAATTAGAATCCTAAGGTTACCCCCTCAAACTACTCACCTGTTGCAACCTCTTCTACTTCACCTTAATGAAAATTGTGTTGACAGAAGTATAGAACGCAGAACACAATGCAATAGTGATATTGCTTCCTGCTTTCTAATTTATTATCAGTTTTGATTAGGCTTTGGTCAAAAAATTGAGTAATAGGAAACAAAAGAAAGTGACTGCATGACTTGAATAAGAAATAGCTTTGAATAAATAGCTAATGAGGGAAACTACTGCTGACATATTGAGCAAACTTTTCGTAGTACGTAGGGAATCAAACATGGAGCACCAGTATTCGACGACCGCAAGATATAATTAAACTTCACAAACTTTATAAATTAAATATTATAATAATATTGATATTAAAGTCATCATTTTTTAATTATAGCGGCATCAAACGTTAATAAATAATACATAATAAGAGTAAGCGTTTTATTAGATAATCCGTGCCTTCTAATTCTACAATTTTAATACAGGAAGCAGTGTTAGAAACTTACCCTCGTAATATGTAGCGCGCAACAAATATTTGACAAACGCAGGATACTGTTAAACTTTACGGAAAAGTTTCTTTGATACTCTTAAAGAAAGTAAAATCTAAATCTTTTCCTTTGAGAGATGTCTTATGTCCCTCTCTCGTGTTGTATTTTACTTTCTGAGCGATTTAACTTTCTTTAAAACGAATTTTGCGCGGCTCACGTGGCACGGAGCATCGGTATCCGTCGAAAGCGCGGATTTCATCCGAAGCACACGACCGACAGCAGTTTTATAACATCACGGAGACAAATTTATCACTCGGACCTAGCGCATCTAAAATCGCGCAAACGTGACGCTTCTAGTTTTTAGACACATATACCTATTTTGCTTTTGCTTTAACAGGTTCTTGTATGGTCTGTTCGAAATTAACACAAAAAAGAAAATCGTTAGTGCACAGGGAGGTGTCACATATCTAAAAGGATTGAAAGAAATTGGTCGTAAAATTTGTAAAAACAACGGTGCCAGTACACTTCCCTGAGGAATGATAGTTTGACTTCAAAACCTTTATTTATTATTTAACAAATTTCATTCAGCTTGAGGTCTGAAGCCTAAATAGTCGTATTTAGGCTTCGAGCTACATAATGACATCTTTGCTGTTGAAATACGTCGAATTTAATTTCGAGTGTTTAGTGTTTTGTGGGTAAAATTGTGCTTTTTACAATATATCTTAAACAATATATCTTTCGTCTTAAGAAAGTGGATGAATAATCATTGTGGAGGAATATGTAGTTAGCTCTCTTCCTAGCTTTAGCTAAAATTGCTATTAATGGTTACAACTAAATGGAAGTTGTAGTATTTGATGACATACTAGTTGAAGACATCGATTTTTTAACAGGTGAAGTGATGAAGATGTTCGTTGTTAATGGCTAATTGTTGTAAAAGACGAAAGAAGTTCAAACCACATAAAAAAATTTATTCTTGACTCTGAAGCATCAGACCATGTTTATTATATGTTTTTGGAGTTGCTGAATCCGCTGAGTTGCTGTAGACGTAACCTAACCGAACGAACACTGAAACGTTTTGACTTAAACTTATGCTGAAACTCTCGGATAGACTTCGGATTCGGATTTAGCAACTTCAGCAACATGTAATAAACCCCAAACTCAAGAACTTTTTTCTTTGTGTGGCTGTGCAAGTATCCACCTGATACAGACATTCCTGCTGGCAGAATTGAAGAAAAAATGAAGACCAAATTGGATAAAAGAGAGCTGGAAAAGTGTAGAAAATCAAGCAAATTGAGAAAGAATACTAGTACAAGACGAAAGTTCTGTTACAACGTTTAATTTTGTACAGGTTTATTACTTTTTAAATCTTTTTTCATTGTGTGACATAACCCGATTTTCCTTCAATAGCTTTATTTCAAAATCCGACACATTCGAAAATAGTAGTTAAAAGGATTTAAAACAGAGAGATACAAATTCTGAACTGACAAGAAAACTCCCCTAATAAAGCCAAAATAGTAATTAAATATGTAAATTATGCAAGAAAATGATCGTTGAAATTGCATCATAAACCAATAGATAACTCAGCTAGAATACTAAACTTTACTGAAGTACGGATACCATCTAATACAAGAGACATCAAGCAAAATGAATCAAGAAGCACTGCAGTATACCATTTTAAATATTGTTGGAAAGAAGTACTGCGACCATACAACGTCAAGAAGCCAAGTAACAACAAAGCCATAGAACAACAACGAGGCATACCATTCTTGGATGCTAAACTTATAAGAACTGAAAATAATACGATCATAACAGATTGGTACCAAAAACCAATTGCATCAGGTAGATCGCAATGAAAAATCGTGTCACACACATATCTCACGAAAACTTTTTGCACGAAAATCCTAGGAAGCTCTTTGGGGTCTTTGCCAATAATGGTTACCCAAAATCTATCCACAACAAACTAATTTACAATTCAAATTTCCTTGATGGCTCTATACAACATAACAATACAGTTTTAAAATATAAACAATTACCTTTTTATAGAAAATTTACAAACCAAATAGTCACTTTCTTCAAACCTTTTAATCAATTATCAATAGCCAAATATAATAATAATAATATTGTGTACAAAGTACCGTGTTTGGGATGTCACAGCTGCTACATAGGTCAAACATCACAAACCGTAAGTGACCGTAGTGATTGTCGTTTGGGCAAGAGATCTTTCGCTTTGGCTAATCATACGGAAGAAAAAGATCACAATTTTGATTTTGACAATGTCAAAGTATTAGATTCAGATACCAACTACAAGAAGAGGCTCTTTCTCGAAATGTTTCACATACCTTACATAAAAATAGTACCGTCAATTTTAAATCAGACACTAATCAATTAAGTAACATTTACTGCAACATTCTGCAACGTAACAATAGTTGATCTATTTCCATATCGATGCCTTTGTTTTTTGTTTTAGTTTTTTCCTCTTCTGTACCTCTTTCGTATCACTTGTATTTATCAATTTTTACAATTTAAAATATCAGATCCTGTTTGTCTTGTGTACATTAGTCTTCCCTTCTGAATTAATTTTACTATTATTATTACTAATTTTAATATGTTTTCAATTTTAATTAATTACTTCAATTTTTAAAACTTGTCAAAATAATTTTAATGTAGTAAATTACGTTTTCGCATCCAGTTTGCAACTTATATCATCTCCATTGTCAGTATGCAATTAATTTTGAATTTTTTGGACATTATTGTAAAAAAACCTCTTTTTAAATATAGAGTTAATGAAAAAATGAGACTCCTTTTTCTTTTAACCACCACAGACCGATTACCCGTTTTAAACCCTCTGGCTTCCATTTTAAATATTATTATTAAGACTGTAAACAAAGCAGTTGGTCTGAAGACATCTTAATTAAAAAGATGTAAGCTATGAAGAACATAGAAATGGATATCAATAACCTATGTGTAGGTATTTAAGTATAATTCTAAGACAATTCTTAAGGCAACACTAAAAAGTTGCATTTCCTCGAAAATCAGTTTTAGTGCAAGAAAATGAGAGAGGCTGGAGACTACGTCAAGTCAGAAGTTTTTAAATTAGTCAATTAATTAAAAATAAAACATAATAAAAAGAGCAAGTTACAACTGGTTGCTCTCATTTTTGGATAGTAGTCTGAATTTAGCCGCGAGGAAATTAGAAAAGGTCTTAAAAAATAAGGCCGAATAAAGCAGCGGTTGATGTTCGGATTCTCTTGCAAGTACCACGATTAGACTAGATCGACCTTAGATAGACCCTTAACTTTGAGTGAAATAGCCCAGTGGCATATTTAATTTTTTTATTTTATAAGATAATTTTATTTATTTACATTGTAAATAATAATTAACTCTTACTTGGGTCCGTAAACTTAGCCGCCACACTTTCGAATTTTGAAACAAAAAAAAATTATACCATTGTTTGGTTTCGTTTTTGAAATTTTGCGGCCGAGTTTACGGTTTTTCGAAATTTAATTGTGCCATCGTTTTGTGCTGCTTCCATTTTAGAGCTATTCTATTTTGTAAATTGACCAAGCTTAAAATTGGCCGTCGCACGAATTTTCAAAATTTGATTATGCCATCGTTTTGTGCTGATTTGTGCCGTTGAAACCGCGTTTTATGATGCTTCCGTTTTCGAGATATTCATTTTTGAATTTTTTTTATTTTTATTGCCTTCTTTATTTTCTTTTTTTTTATTTATTATTTAATTTTGTTGATTAATTAAATAATTAAATTTTTAGTGTGTTGCAAGGGATTAGTTATTACGGCAATACATATGAGCCAATGAAATTGCATTCTATCAAATATTTGTTATACAAGGGTAATTCGGAAACTAACCGCCGTTCTAGCGTGGCGCTGGTAGTTGTGCGCGGAGCGCCGCCATTTTCACATTTTCGTGTTCCCCGATTCACTAAGCATCCAGCTATGACAGTATGAATCCCGTTCTTTCGTGCATTGGCTTATTACAACCTTAAAACATGAGCGCTGCAATAGAAAATCCCGCGAAATGCTCGTTGAATTTATGGAACGTGGCACCCCGATCACTTCAGATGTCTACTATGAAACTTTGAAGAAACTTAAGCCAGCAATTCAAAACAAACGTCGCAGTAAGCTGTCATGCGGTGTTGTGCTGTTCCATGACAACGCTCGTCCTCACAGTGCCCGTAAGACTCAAGAGATCCTTAAGCAATTCAAATGGGACGTTTTCGATCATCCCCCTTACAGCCCCGACTTGGCGGCTAGTGATTTTCATCTCTTCACTCACCTGAAGAAGTGGCTTGCGTCAGAGCACTTCAATGACGACGATGAACTTCAAAATGCTGTGACAGATTGGCTACGTGCCCAGACGGCTAAATTTTATGAAGAAGGAGTTTGCAAATTAGTGAAACGCTATGACAAATGCTTAAATTTCAATGGAGACTATGTTGAAAATACACTCGGGAGCAAAAAAATCGACTCAGTCTGCACACTCGCATTAAATTACAACTGGCACAAAAACTAAAACTTTAATTCCACTTTTGCTTTCAAAATCTTTAAGTTCAGGATCTTAGCTTTAAAATGAGTGCATATTCTTTTACCTTACGTTTCTTATACACTTAGACTACCCTACAATTTGTTGTGATCGATAATCATTTGTCAACATTTTGTATAAGTTGACATCATTGTTCTTTGCAAGCCAGTAGGTCGTTTAAAAGGCTTTCTACATTATCAACCCGTATTAGTTGGCTGTCAAACGTTAACTGGCATACATTTTCGTCAGCTACACTTAGGAATATTAGCTGCTAATGGATACTACAACCGAAGTAGCGGCTCAAGCGGTTGCATTATTGCAACAAGGCCATAATCAATGGGAAGTCGCTCGTGTGCTGCACATGAGTCAGTCTGCCGTGTCAATAGTTTACCGAAGATACCAGGAGAATGATAGCTTTCATCGAAGAAGAGGCTCCGGCAGAAAGCGGTGCACAGTAGTGAGAGCTGACCACAGCTCTTTAAGAAATCGGGCTCTCACCGACGTACAAATTAAACGGCAGCTCAGAGAAACGCGGGGAGTGACTGTTACTCGGTGGACAGTCAGAACACGACTCAAGGCAGCTAACCTTAGACCAAACAGGCCAGCTACGGGTCCAAAATTGACCCCAGCTCATCGAGCAGCTCATCTCCGTTTCGCAAGAGAGCATGTTGGTTGGACAAACGAGCAATGGCTCTCTGTACTGTTCTGGGATGAAAGCAGAGTGTGTTTGCACGGCAGTGACAGAAGACCAAAAGTATACAGAAGGCCGGGAGAAAGATTCGCACAATGCTACATAACAGAAAAGGTGGCTTTTGGAGGAGGTTCCTGTATGGTGTGGGCTGGTATTTCTATGGACGCAAAAACCGAGCTGGTTTTTATTGAAACCGGCGGCCGAGCAGGAGGCTTGACTGCGAACCGATACATCCAAGAAATTCTAGAGAACCATGTCGTTCCTTACGTTGGTTTTATCGGGGAAACCTTCATTCTCATGCAAGATAATGCCCGTCCACACAGTGCAGTTTTCGTAAGGCATTACTTGCAAGAACTTGAAATACGAGTTATGGACTGGCCGGCGCGCAGCCCGGACTTGAATCCTATTGAACACCTGTGGGATGAACTCAAAAGGAAAATTCGGGCCAGAAATCCTGCACCAGTTACGAGAGCTGAACTTCAAGCAGCACTTACCGAAAAGTGGGACGCTATCCCGCAAGACGGCGCGATTAAACTTATTCATTCCATGAAGAATCGTTTACAAGCGGTAATTAGGGCTAGGGGCGGTAACACTAAATATTGATAATGTTTTTTGAAAATTAAAATAAAATTGTACTTGATATTACCTAGTCTATTCTTTTAAGTTTTCTGCGTCTGTTTTGAAGTTTTAGCATCCTAAAACATAACTTTATTTTTTCAAAGAAAAAGAAATGCAACTTAGAAGAATGTGCACTCATTTTTATGTTAAGATCTTGAACTTAAAGGTTTGAAAAGCAAAACTGGAATTTATGATATATTTTTTTGTGCCAGGGACATTTTACTGCGAGAGTGCGGTCTGAGTCGATTTTCTTGCTCCCGAGTGTATATAATAAAAAAAATTTTACTATTCAATTTTTTTATTTACAGCCAAACGGCGGTTAGTTTCCGAATTACCCTCGTAATCTAGTAGTTTATGTAGACATCATAAAGGTCACTACTCGAAACCTAGACACTACAGAGGTATTATTTACAATTCATTTATTCTCGATAGCATATGCATGCATTGTAAATTCTTGGAAATTGTTTTGGTTACATTGGGTTTTACAATAAAGTTACAAGAACGATTTTTAAATAAGTATTAATTAACAAAATAATTCTGAAAAGTGTGTATTTTGTTATGATAGAAAATTATGACATTATTGAACAGAATTCGGTAGTTTATCTAGCTTCAAAGCTGGTATATTGCCACTGTAAAGACATAGTTATGTACTTGTATAAGTAGATTTTGTTTATCAATAGAAACTGTCGTAGTTTGTGTGCCAAAATAAGAAAAAATGGTACATAGCTTTTCATAATTTCCGTATTTATGATTGAGTATGTCAGCAAAAAACAGCACAAAACCTGGTTTCAACGGCACAAATCAGCACAAATCTGGCACAAATCGATGGTATAATTTTGTTTTGAAAATTCGATAGTGTGGCGGCTATGTTTACGGACCCCTCTTACTTCTAGGACAAATATGAAAGAATTTATTATTTATTTATAGGCTTTCTAACAACTTATTATTAAATACACTCACCGGCAAAATAATCGATTCACTCAAAAAATTGATGAAGTTTGTTCATTAATAAGTTTGTTATTTTAAATTCGATTTGATTCATTTTTTTTTGCATATTGTAGGTAAATTTAAATGTAATCTATCACATCTTTGGAATTTTAAGAAAATTTGGCGTACATCATTTTATACAGGGTGACACAAAGTCTGTTTCTTTAAATCAACTTTAAAACCACATATGGATTGTCAAAGTTGCTCCACCTTGTATTTTCTTATTTTGTTAACAAGATATAAGGGTTTAAGAAAAATCTTACATTTTTACATTTCTTCTATGGTACTAACAATACGTTTACGAATTTAGCTTAACACCGAATTTAATGAAAAGGAATTGAAAAAAAAATGAAAAACATAAAAGACTTAATACGAAGTGTTTCCTCCACGTGCACGGATAACAGGTGCAATTCGTCTTGGCATGCTCTCAATTAAGTTTTGAATGTAAGCCTGGTTGATTTGATTCCATTCTTCAATTAGAACGTCACTAAGCTGTTGTAAATTTGCAGGCGTTGGTACACTAGATCGTATTTTCCCCCCAAGTGCATCCCAAACATGCTCAATTGGGTTTAGGTCCGGGCTTAGAGCAGGCTAAGATTTCAATCTCGGCTTCATGCAGCGGCATGAAATCATCTCCTATGAACGGTGCAAAAGGAACAACATGTGGCTCTAAAACTTCTCTTATGTATCTATCGGCTGTCATGGCTCCCCCGTTAATCATAACCAAGTCCGTCCGAGCTTCAAAATTGATGCCACCCCACACCGTTATCGAACCGCCTCCATAACTTACTCTAGGAAAAAAATGGTTTTGACAGAAACGTTCACCAGTTCTCCGGTAAATTCTTTCACGTTCATCTTGTGTTCTAAGACAAAATCTGGACTCATCCGTGAATATAGGATGTTACTTCATTCTTCGTTACCCCAATTTACATAGGGAACATGCAAATCTAAGGTGTTCAACTCGATGGTGTCTCAATAACTCTAGACCAGTTGCAGGTCTCCTAGAACGCAGTCCAATATCAAACAGCCGCCTTCTTATTGTTGTATCACTTACTTGAACTTGCCTTACGTCCTCTAATCTGTTTTTCATTTGCACAGAAGTAACTTTTCTGTCCCTCAAAACATTTAATGTTATAAAGCGATTATCTCGCTCACTACTAGATTTCTCTCGACCACAATGATTTCTTCTTGTCTAAGTATTCACCCGATTTATTAAACCGTTTAACAGCTCTTTGAACTTTACATCTTGAAACTCCCAACATTCTGGCCACATAATACTGTGACCTACCATCCTGAATCAAAGCAACAGCTCTCGCTGCGTCGGTTACAGAAAGATCCATATTTTAAATTATTATTCGACAAGAAACACGTTCAAAAACGTAATTGACAAGTTTTAATTGACAGTATTTCAATAGCCCTCTATGCAAAAACGATAAATTCGTAAGCTTATTGTTAGTACCATAGGAAAAATGTAAAAATGTAAGATTTTTCTTAAACCCTTGTATCTTTTACAAAAATTAAGCTATTGTAATAAATAAAAAAAGAAATTGTAAAGAAATGATGTGTCTTGTTAACAAAATAATAAAATACAAGTTGGAGCAACTTTGACAATCCATATGTGGTTTTAAAGTTGATTAAAAAAACAGACTTTGTGTCACCCTGTATAAAATGATGTATAGTGCGCCAAATTTTCTTAAAATTCCAAAGATGTGATAGATTACATTTAAATTTACCTACAATATGCAAAAAAATGAATCAAATCGAATTTAAAATAACAAACTTCATCAATTTTTTGAGTGGATCGATTATTTTGCCGGTGAGTGTGGTTAATTTGTTCAATCATTTTGCTGGACTTTAATTTTAATAATTTATTTATCAATATAAAGAAAACAAACATTCTACTCAACAGTTCATGTACATATGTATGTAGAACTATAGTAATTTCGCTGCTCTATATGTTATTTTTTTACAACTTTAAAAGCTGTCGGTAATTAATTCCGAAAACGGTGCTTTCCCACAATTTTTTTTTACATTCCGCGCTAACGCGTATTCATTTGAAATTCGCAGTTTAAAGCGTTTAATTGCGATGGCAGTTGAGCAACCAAAAAACGTTTTAAAACCTGTTCAATAATTTAGTATTTACCAGAAAAATCTGGTCAAATTTTAAGGTTATAACGCGATGTTCGATCGCTAAATTGAGGAGCACATCTCTTTTTTTTCAAAAAATATGAATATTATTAACACTCCTGTATATTATTAACTCCCATGTTTCTTAGAATTCCACTTTGAGGGATATTCAGCTATGACAGGTAATGAGAAATCGGGGCCGAATTCAGAACACGCATCTTAGATGCAAGACAGGGAATTGAAACACGTATTTGCTTTAGTTATCGAAAGCAGGTTTCGATCTATTGAATGGAAATAGCTATACGTAACGAATAAGTTCCCCGTAGACGACACTCCCACAACAAGCTCTATGTTAAGTAGACAATATTACATTTAATGATGGGATGTGGTATTACTGCCTCCGTTGTTTTCGGTTTCAAGTTTACATATGCAAACATAATTTCTTAAGATGGGGAAGATCGGAATTCGCACAGTTATAGACTAATCAAAGGGATCTAACGCTTCTTATTAGAGCACACTGTTTTAATAGGCAATTAAAATTAGAAGAAGTTACAACAAAAATGTTTACATCCATGACGTATCGCTATTGCGGTTTCTGTCAAGCTGATCGATTGTTATAGGTGTATCAGATGACGCCGGAACATATCCTTTTTAGACCATCTGTGTTAGGCAAGGAATTTTTTTGTTTAGCAAAGGAGATTGCATTAAATCAGAATATTTTTGAATTAAATTCTGCGAGAGATTTATGGTAAATTTTACTGGGAAAAAAAGATACTGTGTGATATAAACATGCATGCGTCTAACAAATAATGTAGATCCTAATGAGATTCTTTTTATCATTATGAAAAATAGTTCGTTTACGACGATCGCGTGAAAAGACTTATTGTATTCTGTCTATATTGTTTTACTAATGAAGTTTTCGTTGTTTTGTTGTAATATGCAAACTGAATTACTGAATAGCATGTTATCTTATTCGAATTCATGTTGAGGCATGGATTAAAGTAGCTATCAGACTCCCGTGTTAATATAATAATAAGTTAAAAAACCTTTACAAACCACACCTGGAACGTGTAATGAATAAAGCCACAAGGACCTTTTGGGGCCTGTAAAGGAATGTCTGGAAAAACAAGATCTCGCCTGTTTTCAGTTTTATTGAGTGATACAATGCAGACATCTCCAGCAGGGAGACTATAAAGTTCTCGTTCGCAAATCGAGGGGAGGATTTTCCTGCTGGTTTGTGGATGCTTGGAATTTGGGGAGATAGATAATCGGATAGCGAAAACATCAGCTTCCTCTTCCTCTCTCTCTCCAGATCTGCTGTGAAATAGCAACTGTGGGAGTGCAGAGGAAACTTCAGTCTATCTCCGTGCTGACTGCCCAGCAGCGGATAGAGAGGGGCGGATATACTTAGGGGTCGATTGATTAGCTGATCCCGGAATAAATCAATTAATGCTCGACCAAGTTGTGGACTTCTTTGTCCGGAAGCAACCTGGTTGATAGAACAATAGATCTTTGTTTTGGCCGAGGTTACCTGCAGTCGCAAAAAAAAGCTTAAAAAGGCATTTTACGTAACATTCGCACACTGTTGAAGACAAAAAGTGCTATTTCGCCTAATATTTTGTTTTTGTTTTGCTTTCAGCCTGGAAGGTATGAAGGTAATCCCTGTAAAATGCTTCACCTACTTGGGCGTTAATATGGACGATAAATTGATTTTTAAACAACATGTGGTGTCAGTAGTTGCCAAGGTCGACGCAAAGCTCTCTAAGTTAACCAGGCTGATGCCCAAAGCAGGGGGCTATGGTGCTTTATGGGGCTCCAGTGCGGGGTAACATAATCGGGACTCGGAAGAACGCTATCGAACTGGGGCGTCTACAAAGATCTATACTCCTGCGGGTCGCATCAGTATACAGGACTACATCTGGGATAGCTCTATCAGTAATAATGGGCCCATTGATATCTACCCATTGATTTGCTGGTTCAGGAGAGTTCAGATGAGTTGCTTCGATAAAACAGCTGGCAGACTAGGTGGACGAATGAACACAACAAAAGATCAGTGGACCAAGTGGTTACTACCGAATATATCTGTGTGGGTTAATTGGGAATTGGGTTATTATTTGAGCCAGGCCCTAACATCGCATAGGGTATTTAGATCCTACGGCTAATAGAGATGATAATGACGAATGGATCTACTGCAGAAATATCGAGACGACCGAGCATACCATATTTGATTGTACTAGATGGGAGATGCTCAGGAAAGCTACTAGAAATTGGTAACCACATTAACAGCGGATACGCTGGTTTCTGCCATGATCGAAAGCAAATCCAAATGGAAATCTATCCACGGTATAGTTGTCAACATTATGAGCCGAAAGGAGGTCGAAGAAAGAATGAGGCAAAGAGTATAGTGATGATGTATTGTATTTTTTGACGGTTCTGGGTGCGTCTGAGTTTTCTTGAAATGCAGGAGGTTTTAGTCCCCACACCGTCTATAAAGAATTTCCTCCTGGGTAAAAGAAAATACAGCGTTTTGTGTTCACTAATGTAGAGTGGCTATTCCACGAGCGAAAAGTGGAGGGGTGGGGGATATTACCTCATTACAACATACTTTATGGAGACACGATGGGTCCTCTCCTTTCACCAGTTGTAGCTAATATATTTATAGAGTCATTTGAAGTCACAGCTTTGGAATGTAAGATTAAATTATCTGGCCTCACGGTAAAAGCATTACCAATTTTTTTGGATTTCCTTACAAATCAACATTCTAACATCAAATTCACGATAAAGAGAAGGAACCTGTTTCCTATCTTTTATTAATGTATTATTTACTCCTCATCTATCAAATGGTCACACCACATATACACAACAACAAAGAGTTAAAACGTGCCAAAACTTCTTCAGGATGGATATGGTTATAGTAGAGTAGATTCTCCAGTAGAATCAGACTTTTTTTTTAATGTGTGGTGGGTGCTTAGTTGCAGTGACTCCGTAAGCTGTATTACTTGTCTGACTATCACTGTAACTCTTGCGGTGTAGTTTGGTCTGTGTAAGTTGTGTTTAAATGCGTTTGTGACAGCATCATATCGCCTTTTATGATGCCGCGCTGGTAATCACTTTGCTCCCAACAGCGAATGGCAAGTCGATCCGGGATTAAACTCTCTGAAAAAATGTCACCGTCCCTCCAGAGAATCGAACCCCGGCACCTATCGTCCTCTCACAACGATAGTCAGCCGCCTAACCACTGCGGCCATCGACCCGACTTAACTAAACATTTTATAGATGTTGGCCACAAAATTCGTTTTAATCAGACATCTTTTGTAAGCAAGTCACTACAATAGTTTCCTGGAAGGGTAAGGGATCCGGAGATCGAGATTCAGAGACATCCCCAGAATCTGAACGTCGTCTCCACTTCAATAACCTCTCCAATTACCGTAACCTTTTTGTATATGCCCAAACCATGTTTTACTCCTGAAGAAGTCAATTAAGGTGGCTAAAGCTATTTCTTCGGGTACAACTTAAATTATTTACCCCCAGTTACATCGAAATAACAGTGCTGTTTACGATTGAAATATTGATATTTCGGTTGGTATTGGTGTTGGTGCTTCGGTGCTTTCCAAAAAAAAATGGTGAAAGGGAATAGGAAAACACAATAAAGCTATATACAGAGTGGTTCAGACCACCAGTCCACTATCTTCTTGTGGTAAAGAGCAAGACATCTCAATAATTTCAAATAGAATTGGATACCAAAAGGTGCTTAAACAAAACGATCCTTTTAAAACCAGCCAAATTTATAGGAAACATTTTTCTCTAGTTAATTATTTCATAGCTGTCTGTAATCAAATTGAAATAGTAGTGCGATTAGTAGAGCAATTACTAAAATAGAACAATTAATTTCGAAAATATTAACAACAAAATTGTAATTATTGTACACGTTTTAGGGAATATTAGAACATGCTCTTTCAAAAGGCATTATTATAATAACTTAGGTGTCCGCCTTTAGTGAGATCACTTTAGATTATTGCAATATCCCAAATTACAATCCTCTAAGCTATAATTTCAAATTCTTGTCACTGGCGGTTACAACCGGCGAACTCAATACCTAAATTGCAAAAACTTCATGAACTAAATAAATATAAGTTTCCTAAATATTATTACTAAAAAATTAAACAAACATCCACTTTATGAATCCACCCCGAACATAATTTTATGTCGGCACGATGAAATTAAAAAGCGCTCTTTATAAACTCATCAGAACTCTTCATCTGCTTAAACTTGTAGAATCGTTATAATTTAAACCGAACCGAATTTTCGGCCACCCCGAAATTCTACGTAATGACGACTGTCGAGAGTACACCAAAATGTTATTATAAAGTAAAATAACCGCTCTAAACTAGGAAACCAGATGCTCAAAGGCGACCATCAAACGGTCAGAAGTGCGACCGTGAAAACCACATTTCGACGTAGGTACCGCTAAAATTTCGACTCGTTACGCAAATAAAAATATTATCAGGTGTTGAAGTGAAGTACCTATTACGTAATTCCGTTTGTCTACCTTCGTAATTCGAATGTGTTTCTTCGGACGTTGATCTAATTTGTTTTTAAAATTGATTCGCAAAAAAATATTGACTAATTTGTATAATTTTCTAGCAATTTCTATAAATACCTCAATCGTATTATTGCTTAGGCATCATACAGCCTACACTTTATTGAATTAAACGCGAAATACGTGAGTTAATTGATCTATTAGACTTTACTGCTAACTAAGGTACTTGTCAGCACATATTCTAGTAACCGAAATTCAATCAGTAACAAACTTTTTAATTGTTTACGGTTGAATATGCTCCAACTGGATATAATTTCATATAAGTCAGCGACAATTAATTAAGGCAATCACGATATTACTCGATTACAAGTCTAGTCTAACAAAGTACGGAAATATTATACAGAGTTATTAAAATGAAACCCCGAGTCCTGATAGATGGTAGCCTATTGAGGAGCTTGCAAATACTTGAAAATCAGTAAGGTAATAAGCAATCGAATCACGCCAGCACAATGTACCAACGCCGTAGTGTACGACACCTCAAAAAAGTCAAGGTCGAGGACGAATTCCAGTCTAGTCCATCCGGATTAGGAAGAGGACTCAGACAGATTTAAATTTGATCTCCTTTCAATGAACTTGCGTTTTCGGATGAGAATTATGCCCCCTATATGGATGAACACACTGGCTGATTTGTCGGTGTTCCTATACCATAGGAATTGAAACTTCCACAATCACCAAAATGTTCTGTTTCAAAAACTTTACTTCACTTTCAAGTATTGGACTATTTCCCAAAATTCTTAAATCCACATCTAGGGCAACAGTGAGGGAGAAAAGAAAGTCTAAAGCTTCTAAAATATTTGAAGGCTGCTCAAGCATTAATTGCACCAAGATCTCCACCAAATGAAATAAACATCAAGTTTAAGTCTGTGATTCAAGCGATGATTATACAACCAAAGACTCTTGGGATAGAACAGAATTTGATGTGGAAACTAAGAAACGAGACGAAGATGATCCCGAGACCAGCCTTCCAGTCCAGCTCAAAGACGAAGAGAAACAAAAACACGAAAACACTTGTCGCAAGAGTTTTGTTCAAACTTGATTATGGAGATTGAGGTTCTGATCAATACTTTTTACTCATAGGTCCAGATTCAACTCGTATGCATCAGATAATCGCGATAGAGGGTGTGAAGAAGAGCTGATGAGCGTTTGGCTGAAGCTTGATTGTCATCAAAAATTTAATTTGGTGTTGAAGAAGTTCATATTCAATTATTGCCATGACTACTAGGAAGTCCTGATTTGATTCCGATTATTGCTTAATTTTGTAAAAATAAATTTAAGCCAAACACTAGATGTTATTGATACCTGTAGGCGATCTAGGCCTACGATGTGGCCACCCCAACAAGATCAACCTTGAAATGTTATACGAGTATTTGCAATGAAACATGGACAGATTTCAATAAATTAAACGGCGAAAATGTTGATGACACAGAAATATTATCATTCTGCATGTCTGAAGGATGCAGACTTATTTGACGAAGAGCTCTTGAGATCGGAACCGACTAGGACGATCTTCGAAGGGAAAAAATTCCATCAACGCCCAGGATACAGTGAGATGGACCAAAACCAGCACTACCTCATACAAAAACTCATAAGGCTTGAACTGCTTTCACAAACGACAAAAGGGCTAAAGAACAATCCCATCCAGCCCTAGAAGAGAAGAGTAGGACCATAGATTTATTTAATTCACCAACGATGCATAAGATTCTCCGGCATGTAACCTCAATAATAAAAGACGCCCTACTTCCAATAGGACAGCTGTCAGAAGACGCTGGTGGAGCCAAAAATAAACATTCTAGGTTAAACAAACACAAGCTTTTAATTTAGATGTTCTAAATTGGTTAGTTTTGAGTTCAGATTCAATCTTATCTGCATCAGGCTTAGACATAACAAGAGTCACAAACTATAAAAAAAATAACAGTAGAAAATGAAACGCGAGTCTTTATGCACCACCATGTAGAAATCATAATAATAATTCAACACCCAACGTGAAGCCAATAAGAATTATAGCAGTAGTGTAGGGGAGACTGCTGTACCATGGGACACTTTTTGCATTTTATTTCTTTTTTAAGTACCTCCCTATATTTTTCTTGCACTGGTCTGTATTATGGGACATGGGGAGTTGAACCATGGGACAGTGATTAATATTCAATTAAAGTGACTTATCTTTACAAAGAAGTAAACGTAGCCCACATTATAAACAATTAAAGTCAATTGGGAAGCTTAACAAGTTTTTGCTCCTCGCAGTTCCTCCGACTGATACAGGTGGGGGTAGCTTGCAAATTACGTCTTTTACAATTATTTGAAAAAGCTGAGATTCAGGGTCAAAGACAAAATTGTCTGTTTTCTTTATAATTCCTTGTCACGCTTTTAACCAACGCGATAAAGTTCTTTAGCATCTTTCCTTTCCCATCACTGCATTGACTTAACAGATTTTCCTCCAGTCTTTTGCATTTTGACATCTCCGACTTCTTCTTCTAGATGTACATCTGATTCATCATCTGGTCTTTCAGTTGATGAATACTCCATAATTTTACGCACAACCTTCTGTTGCTTCGGTTTTGATGCCGCTGCATTTTTTCTTCCACCACGCTCCAACTTTTCTTTTTCTATATTTTTCTTAACAGGAGTATCTGTCAAAATCCTTGTTGTTACTCTTCTTCGATCTCGTCCTGTCCTTTTGGAAATGATGCAATAGTTGCAGGGATTTGAAAATTGGTTCCTGAGCAGGTTGGTATGTCAATTGGACCCTTTTCTACTTCTTGCACTTCACTTTCTTTGGGTCGATCTGTCACATATGCTGTTAGGAATTCATCATCCCTAAATATATCAGCATTAGTTGGTACGATTCCTGTAAGTCTGAAGCCACTGACAATATTAGCTGGGGTAAAAGATTTGACATAGGCTCTTCCAGCTAATTCTGCTACGTCATATATTGGAATGCGTTTCCCAGCATTCTCTGACGAACCCATCCACTCCTGCATTGCTTGTTGATAGAATGCTTTGAAAGAATCGAAAACTGTTCTACTCGTATCAAGAGGTTGCAGCTTATGGGTGGTGTGGGGAGGAATGGTTAAAAGCAAATTAGACTGTGTCAGAGACATGTGAAATGTAATTGTCCATAATCAGGGGGTGTGGATTCTCCAATGTAGGCTGAACATGCTCAAAGAAATATACGATGTATGATAAAAAGATATCTTCATTAGACCATCCACTTCTGTTTGCTATCCCTTTAGACCCCATAGGAGCATTTTCCAGCATATGGTCCTTGAAAAAAGTACGAGGGAAAATAAAAAACTGTGGCACATTATTGCTAATTGCATTGATTGCAGCAATAATCGTTACATTCTCTCCTCTCTCACCAGAGATCATATTGCCAACTTGTTTTGTTCCTTTTTCAACAAAAACTTTTGGCGGAACATGGACAGTGGAGCATCCACCTTCATCTGTATTCCATATTTCATGAGGAACAAATTTAAACTTCTCCGAAGCCTTCTCACAATTATTAAAAAATTCTTTAACAGTGTGCCTATTAAATGCCGTGAAACGAGCCACACTTGTGGCTTTAACTCCTCTTAAGCTCAAAGATTGGTGACGTTTTTGGAAGTCTCGGAGTCAACCCTTTCTTGCGATTCCATTTTTTTCCCAACTTCGAACTTTCTTCTTGTTAGCTACAGCAAATTGATACGCTAATTTTCTCAACTGTAGAGTTGTGAGCCCATAATGCAGTTTTGTGAAGATCTATTTGTGCCCAAGTCTAGTTTTAAAGTCGAATAATGGGTTAGCCCTTTTCGCATTTACATGACGTGCCAAGACACTTTCAGAAAGATTAAAGGATTTGGCGGCTTGTCTGATTGACAAAGAACCAGCCAGTACTCGAGTAGCAGCCTTTTCAATATTATCTGCGCACCTTGTACCAGTACCCTGATACTGTCTCATGGTACAACTCATGTCACTGTCCTATGGTACTGAAAATGCAGTCGCTTACTCCAAACAACAAAACATGTAATCAACTTGTTTTTTAATCTTAATAACCTAGAATGTATATAGGAATACATACCTTCGTAAAGTGATATTAGAAAACAGAAACTCATAGGATAGGTTGGTATCATTGTTGCGCGCAAGTTATCGCGGAAAATTTAAATTTAAAATAGTTTTGCGAGTATTACTAGCCACTGTACCATAGTACAGCAGTTTCCCCTACTGGAGAAACAAGTTACCCAAAAATAATTTGCAACTCCATTTTTCAGTGAAAACTCGTCAATCAATTTTCACTCACAGTTCGCAAAAAAGTATGATGAACCGTTTAGAAAACTATTGACATAAATTGGAAGTGAAATTGGGCCATTATCAAACGAGTAAAAAAATTTAACGCTGGCTCCAACTTTCTGTGAAGTAATTCAAGATGACAGATGCAGATAATATTCTTTATTACTTTCTCGAGAAAACTCTTGCGAGATTTGATAATACATACGTCTTTAATATTATATGTAAAAGTAGTACATAGACAGGATACACATAAATAAAAGAAACTTTAGCATATGGATGAAAGTTCTAAAGTGGAATCCATATCGAACTTTCGCCACTGACTAGCTGAAAAAGTTTTGCAGCCAAACATATCTCACCAAAATTTTATATTAAAAATTATTTTTTGGGTACTTTTAAAGTTCTAATTTGATGAGTTTCACTTAATATACAAATGAATCACGTTAATCACAATCACAGATATGAATAATTTAAAACGTATTACCAGAGTAATTTCGAAAATTGTATGTCAAGTGTTTGTAACGCTTTTATCGCTACATTCAGGTCTAGGTTAGGGACGACAACAGCCACTGTTCTTCAAAGTCACGGCATTGAAACGCGCTATCTACCCCCGCTACTAAAGAGTGAGGTAAAGTTTTAAGACCACTTCACTTTGTGTACATCAGCATTATTTAAATTTTAGACGCAGTCGCCTCTAACGCCGTGTAAAACTACACGTTCGCATCGTTAAATGGAACATATTGAAAATAAACTCCTATTGAAATTGGGGTGTAAAAATCGCATCTTGTCCGATTGTAATTCTAATGAAAGGTATCCTCCCCGGTTATATTTATGGGCTATTGATTTCTTATGAATTTATAAGAAATCAATAGCTCTTAAATGCAGCTGTGGGATATCTATGCAATTCATGACCTCGTTGCACGTGAGAATAATGATATGTACGTTAAATCTCAGCTCAAGTAGCCTTTCTTGTTGAATAAGACGATGCGATACGAAGTGTTGAAGAGGGAAAAATGTTAAAACCACAATATTAAATTTATTTATGATATATTATTTCTAAGTAAATGTAATTTAATATAATATAAAAAGAATTAATTGGAACTGTCAGATCGATACCCTTTTCTTTGATACAGGTACATACAATGATTGCTACTTAACAGCAGGGCATCTAATGTCTTTAAAAGCATTGCTTAATCGACTTGTAAATAATTACGTAGACCCCTCGCTGATCTTTTGTTAACGCAAAAGAACAGTAATCGATTGGAAAATTATCATATTTTTATTTATTCACATTTAAAACCATCAATCTTTTCTGTTAGGTACAGGGGGGGCCATCAACTCAGTTTGTGGATCAATTCGTCAAGTGAGTTCGTGAAACTCGATCCGTTCACGTTCTCGTCCAGTCAGGTGAAAACATTGCTGCTATTGCCCAGATTGTGCGTCAAAATCCACCAACATCAACTCGTCATCGTTCTCAATGTCCTGAACATTTCTCGCACTTCTCTGAGGAAATTTTTTTATAAAGATCTTGGTATGAAGGCTTACAAATTTGAATTAGTCCAGGAACTGAAGCCTCATGACCATCCGATTCGTTTCGTCTAATGGGTTGGAGATCGCTGAAAATTTTTTATCGAAAAATCATCTCCACATCGGAGAATTGCCTTTCAATTCCTGAAATATTTCCACTTGTAGGTCAATAAAACAACAATTAATTAAATACCAATTTATTCCAGAACATATAATATTATGTTTTCGTTAAAAAGACTTCTTCAGTGGAAGAAATTGACATTTAATATGTGTCAAAATATGGCCATTTATATTATTAGTATTTTGACACATATTAAATGTCAATTTCTTCCACTGACGAAGTCTTTTTAACGAAAACATAATATTATATGTTCTGGAATAAATTGGTATTTAATTAATTGTTGTTTTATTGATCTATAAGTGGAAATATTTCAGGAATTGAAAGATCGGAGAATTGTCGCATTTTGGGCTCATAAAATCCAAAACTTCATCATTGAGAAAGCGATGCACCCAAAACGAGTGATGCTTTGATGTGGATTTTGTGATGGTGGGCCATTTTCTTCAAAAATGAGGAAGAAGTCGCCGTTAGATAGACAGATAAATAATTAAACGGGATGGCTATGTGGCCTTTGCTACTGGGATCTATAGGTCTATTATAGCTCCCTGTTATCTAGCAATTAAGCAATACATTACCTTAGTTGAAATACAAAAACAGGTAAAAATAAAATGTTTGCAATCTGATAACGGTACCGAATTCATAAATACAGATTTTAGTAACTATCTGAAAGAAAATGGTATTACTAGACGAACCATTCCTTACAATCCAGAACAAAATGGGGTTGCAGAACGGGAGAGTCAGTGTGTTCGTCACAACAATCGGGATTACCTCCTTCTTTTTGGGCTGAAGCTGTAAATACAGCGAATTATATTAAAAATCGCTGCCCAACAAAAAGTCTTGATGGAATTACTCCATATGAAGCGTGGACCGGAAGGAAACCGGACGTCAGTCATTTTAAAGAATTTGGATGTAAAGCTTTCATCTTGAACAGATATCCCAGGCGAGGAGAGTTTGATCCCAAAGCCAAGAAAGGAATTTTTGTAGGTTACGCTGAAGAGTCAAAAGGCTATCGAGTTCTATCGATATCTCTAGAGATGGTCATTTCGTGGAAAGCTATGTGCCACTTCAGAACAATTTCGAAAAATTCTTCATCGATGATATCCTCGATGGTCTAGAAGACCGTACCTATTCTAGATACCTTTGACGCGGAAGATATATCAGCTGATAAAAATAACAATACTGGAGAATTAGAAAGAAGACCTGAAAAGATCACCAGAAAAGGTAAGGAGACCTAACCTAATAAGAACTAGATCCAGGGAAAGACCTCGAAAAGAATTCAAGGTGAACTTGGATGAAACAAGTTTAACTGTGGACAAATGATTTGGCATTTCCTTTGAAGCAAGCCATAACAGGACCTAATGTGAATGAATGGTACAAAGCGATGGTAGAAGAAATGAAATCGATTCTTAGAAACAATATATGGGACCCATGGACAAGCAAGTAATAGGAAGCCGAATTGTGTTGAGGGACAAATACAAGGCGGATGATATTTTGGAAAAACGAAAAGCTCGTTTGCTGGCACAAGAATTTTTGCAGCGGCCTGGAATCCATTTCAATCAAAAATTTGCTCCTGTGTCTCGTTAAAGCTCCATACGGAGAACGGCTTACCTGAATGGAACCTTGGAAGAGGAAATATATATGGAACCTCCAAAGCTATTGAAGGAAATATTAGAAATTAGAAATATTAGACTTAGAAAATCACTATAGGGTTTACGACAATCCGGAAGACGTTGGCACATGAACTTAGTCTCCATATTGCGAAAATATGGTGCAGTATCAACTAATTCCGATTCATGTCTGTATAGTATTGGACAAGGGGAAGAATTAACCCTGATTGCTACTTATGTTGATGACATAATTATTGCATCAAAGAACTCTAATGATCTCACGAGATTAAGTAAACATTTGTCAAAAGATTTGGGAGTAACCAATTATTGTTTAGGTATAGAACTCAAGAAAGTAGATTAGTCCGGCCTGTTTGGACTTTGGCCACCACACCACTGACACCCATATGTTATAATAAGCCTGACCACCCTTGTGTATAACCATGAGGTCATTTTTGGATTTAATCCCCACTTTTTTCCACACAATTTTCTGCGTCTGCCAATGGCCATACATACTTTATTGCATGTCTTTTGTATGTGTATGCTCCAAGTGAGTTTTTGGTCAAAGGTAACCTCCAAGTATTTTGCTTCTTTGGCCATTCGGATTTCTATATCCCTTAGCCTTACCGGTTTGAGCTCCCTAAGGTATCTCCTTTTTGTGAATGTGGCAATCTGTGTCTTCATGGCATTAATTGATAGCCTTTCTCGATTACACCATATTTAGGACTATTTGCATTCGTTCCGAAATCACTCCTGCAAATTTCCCCTTCGCTATGATCGCCAAGTCTTTTGCATATCCAAGGCAATAGAAGCCCTTGGCTGACAGTTCCTCTAGCAGGTCATCAACTACGGTCAATGGCGATCGTTATCGTAACCTGATCAATGAAATTTTGTTTCCAAAAATTGAAGAGGATTAAATGGATGACGTTTAGTTTCCAACGTAATAATTGAATGTTTGGGCACCGTTTTCGAAAATCAAATAATCAGCCGAATTTCTGATGTCAGTTGAGAGCCTCGGAGCTGTGATTTGAGCCCGTTGGACATTTTTTTTGTAGGAAGGCGCCGCTAACTATCCATTGAGACGATTGAAGCCTTCAAACATGAAATCGAAGTTGCCATTAATGAAATTCAAGCCCAAAGATAGAATCTTTCGAATAAAATCATACTTTTGAAATATTCTAAACCTTACAAGATAGAAATTGATACATATAATGTACATTAACGAAGAGAACTGCAGTGCGTTAGCAATGCAAATACATACATACGCGTTCAAAGAACCAATTCAACTTGCTACTTGACGTTAGAAGGGTTAGTCCTGAAACTTTTCCAATATACGGAAAGGTTTCCGCTTTATACATATTAACGAGGTGTAAAATTATATAACATATGTAATCTAAAAGTAATTGTAGATATCTGCATATTGTGTGGGTAACAATACTCTTTAGAGTATAATAATAATATAATTCCAAAGCGAGAATTGTATAATATTAAAACAATCACAAATAACAATAAAATAGTAATTCTTCAAGATTTAATCAATAATCATTTGGCCATATCAAGACAGCTGGTAATTTATAATACATTCCACTCCCCGCTCCCCGTCTACTCGCTTCTGATTTATTTTTAAATGTACTAGCCCTCGTATGTGGGATGTGTGGTCTTCTCTAAAGCTGCCTCTCATGCCAAAGTAGACCTCCAAGTATTTGATGCTCTCGTTTGTCTACACTGAAGATCAAGCTGTATCCTTTCCTTTTCCTAGTTAGGACAACATGGAACACCCGCTGAAGTTAAAAAATTCAAAAAATGTCCGACTAGTAAAATTTGGATTTTTTTATGACAGATAGGATCATAATTTCTTCGGTACAATGTTTAGGGCAGTCAGACCAACATGGAACTCCCGCCGAAGTTGAAAAATTCGAAAAATGTCCGACTAGTAAAATTAGGATTTTATGAAAAATGCCCTGCTTTAAAATTCGATCTTTTTTTGAAATATCTCCACTATTATGACAGGTAGGACCATAATTTCTTCGGTACAATGTCCAGTGCAGTCAGAATAACATGGAACATCCGCCGAAGTGGAAAATTTCGGGAAATGTGCGGCTAGTAAAATTTGGATTTTATGAAAAATACCCTGCTTTAAAATTCGATTTTTTTTAAATTACTCCACTATTACGACAGGTAGGACCATAATTTCTTCGGTACAATGTTCAGTGCAGTCAGAATAACATGGAACATCTGGCGAAGTTGAAAAATTCGGAAAATGTACGGCTAGTGAAATTAGGATTTTATGAAAAATGCCCTGCTAGTTAAATTTGGATTTTTTTTTAATATCTCCACTGTTATGACAGGTAGGACCATAATTTCTTTGGTACAATGTTCAGGGCAGTCAAGACAATATGAAACACCCGCTGAAGTAAAAAAATTCGAAAATTGTCCGGCTAGTAAAATTTGGATTTTATGAAAAATGCCCTGCTTTAAAATTTGATTTTTTTTAAAATTATCCCTACTATTACGACAGGTAGGACCATAATTTCTTCGGTACAATGTTCAGGGCAGTCAGAACAATACCCGCCGAAGTTGAAAAATTCGGAAAATGTCCGGCTAGTAAAATTAGAGTTTTTTTATGAAAAATTCCCTGCTTTAAAATTCGTTTTTTTTAATATCTCTACTATTATGACAGGTAGGACCATAATTTCTTCGGTACAATGTCCAGTGCAGTCAGAACAACACCCGCCGAAGTTGAAAAATTCGGAAAATGTCCGGCTAGTAAAATTAGGATTTTTTTATGAAAAATTCCCTGCTTTAAAATTCGTTTTTTTTAATATCTCTACTATTATGACAGGTAGGACCATAATTTCTTCGGTACAATGTCCAGAATAACAGTCAGAACAACATGGAACATCCCGAAGTTGAAAAAATTCGGAAAATGTCCGGCTAGTAAAATTTCTTTGGATCTTATGAAAAATGCCCTGCTGTTAAAATTTGGATTTTTTTAAAATATCTCTACTATTATGACAGGTAGGACCATAATTTCTTTGGTACAATGTTCAGGGCAGTCAGGACAACATGGAGCACCCGCCGAAGTTGAAAAATTCGAAAAATGTCCGGCTAGTAAAATTTGGATTTTTTTATGAAAAATGCCCTGCTTTAAAATTCGTTTTTCTTTAATATCTTCTACTATTATGACAGGTCTTGATAAAATTTGGATTTCTTCGGTACAAATTTGATTTTTTTTTTGAATATACCCCACTATTACGACAGGGGACAGTCAGAACAACATGGAGCAATACCGCCGAAGTTGAAAAATTCGGAAAATGCCCGGCTAGTAAAATTTGAATTTGATAAAAAAAATTCCTGCTTTAAAATTCGTCGTTTTTTTATCTCTACTATTTCCACTATTAGGACAGAATTTCTTCATAATTTCTTTGGTACAATACTTAGGGAAGTTGAAAAATTCTAGAACACCTGCTGAGTAAAAAAATTTTTTTATGAAAAATGCCCTTTAAAATTCGTTTTTTTAATATCTCTACTATTATGACAGGTAGGACCATAATTTCTTCGGTACAATGTCCAGTGCAGTCAGAATAACATGGAACATCTGTGTCCGGCTAGTAAAAAATTTTAGAGGAAAATGTTTTGGCTCGTCTCTGCAGCATGATTTCCAGGACCATAATTTCTTTGGTACAATGTACATCAGTTGGAACACCCGCCGAAGTAGGAAATGTTCCAGAAAAATGTGGGTCTAAAAATTATGACGAGCCTTGTTTGGCATTTCTCAAGACTTTAATCTCCGGCTTAAAATTTGGATCTTATGATCCTTCTGGATTACTTAGATGGACCATTTTCTTCTATCGGGTAATCATCTATGTATGATGTTGCATTAAAATTTGTTTATGTGTGGCTGAGATTTACCATTCTCTAATTTAACCAATGTCCTTAGAGAACAACATGGACTTCTGATTTGCATTCTAGAAGAAAAATGCCCTGCTTTATGCTTTCTTTTATCTTTTTACAGTGTAAGGAAATGTCCAGTGCAGTCAGAATAACATGGAACATCCGCCGAAGTATCCCACCTCCTTCTTCGATTTTTTTGAAATTATTGTAAAACCATTGTAAAAACATAATTAATTAAATGGAATTTTTGCCCTAGCAATGGTTACCTCCACTGTTATGGCCTGTCTGACTAGAATATGACGTCACTGTCCGGATGGCTGTTGGATAATGCAGAAGGAGTGGTACAAATAGTTAAGCAACATTAGCAAGCAGCAGAAGCAAATTAAATCGTGGTGGAATTTTTATAGTAACACGAAACATTATGATATAAATGGGTTAAAAATAAATTCCATCATTTGAAATCCACTTTTATTAAGTTAAACTTTACTATCACATATTATCAAATAAAGCAATTGTGGCATTTCTACGTATTTTTAGTTATACAAGAATCCTATTAGGCTGAACATTTAACCTGAAGTATCCGCACAATCGCGCCATGGATTCCACGTTGTAATGATGTAATTTAGGATCGCTATTTTCGATTTCTAAATTCTTCTCTTGCCATTCGACGAGACCTTCTCTATAAACGACCATTTTCCGTTTCATTTGCCTAACAAGACTCGGCAAGAAATTCACCATATTATCTTCTTCGATGTATGGGTCTTTTGTCAAGTTAAACAAGACTCGGCAAGAAATTCATACTTCACCATCTAGAAATGAAAATTTAAAACCACTTCCTTTTAGATTCAAACTAAAATCTTACCTGATAGATCGCATTCGGTTCTTTTAACAGTCGGATCTAAACAACGCAACGTTGCCAATTCTCTCAAAGACATGTATTCGAATTCTGAAGTAGGTGAATAACTAACTTTATCTATAGCTTTAGCAGCTGGGCTTTTAGCCACAGCTGAAGTGTTATAATCTACTGGTTCTAAATTTTCATCCCCTATTTCACCATAATAATTATCGTACGTACCATTTTTAGTTGAACCTGAAATATTTATCGGTTACTAATTCGTTATTAAGTCGTTTATAGCTTTATTCGAGCTTACCTACGATTAATTTGAAATTGGACAAAATCAAGGCGGCATTTCGATTCTTCTCGTCAATATTCAACAAAGTACTCCTTCTAGTCGTATCAAAATTATACACCAAACTCGACCAGATGTCCGTCCCGTCGATATCCAAATCGAGGAAGCTGACATCACCGTTGGCGGCGGAAAGCAACGTGGGAAACCAATCGGTGACGTGGATCAGATCGTTGGAGACGCGTCCCTTCTGCAAAAACAGCTGACTCGATATGAAAGAGGGACTGCGTACGCCGCCTTCCCACAAGGTGCCCTTTAATCCTTTCAGCGGATAATTCGAACCCCAGTTGCGGAATTCCCCAACAGTTGGCGCCCCATTGTCGGACATGAAAATGATCACGCTGTTCTCGAACATACCTTTTTGTTCCAGCGCGGTAACGACCGCGCCGACACTGTCGTCTATCTTCGACACCATCGCTGGAAAGATTAATGGTTTTTAACAGGTTTTTTTTTTTTGCCTCTTCGATGTTAGGTACACAATTAAATACGTTGAAAAAGTGGCGTCATTCAAAAAGATATCATTTCGAACACGTGTTTGTTGTATACGGCTTTAATGAGGTATTCAGAGAAATGAAGAAAAGTGACAAATACGGATAATTATAATATGAATCGTAATACATAGCGCTCACAGCTAGACTTGGATTTAAGTTAATTATACAAGGTGATTAATTGAGGCCGGCCATTAAAAATATTGGATAATAATAATAATAATTTATTTAATCCAAAAGACCACATAGTACATAAATAATTGTACAATAGGTATTGGATATTTACAGAACTAATTATAAATGGGAAAACTTCTTTTAAAAGAAAAGAATAATTAACAAATTATACAGGATAACAACTTGAACTACGAAAGCGTATTGATAGGAGAACGTAGTGAGAGGTAAAATTAAATGTATCCATTTTAGTATTGTCAACTGTTTGTATGACAATATAATTTGCACTTTTTCATTAATTGTGTATTCCATTAGGATAAAGTTTGATCGTTCGGTAAAGTATTTGACATGACCACTGACATTCCTGTCATATAAATATAATTTGAACTCCCACCACACCCTCTCCTATCAATAGGCTTTCGTAGTTCAAGTTGTTAGCCTGTATATATTCTTAAGCTGGCATAGTAGATGTGTGCTCACTAGATTATTACTGTCAATAACATGTGGTAGGTCATTGACGAAAAGTATGAATAATAGAGGTCTCAAGATTGAACCCTGTGGGACTCCATTTTTAATTAGTTGTTCACACGAAGATTTATTGTTCAGTACCACTACTTGCTTTCTATTTAATAAGTACGATGTCAGCCAATTATGTACAACACCTCTTAACCCAATACCTTCCATCATCTGTAGAAGCCTATTGTGATTAACAAGGTCGAAGGCTTTAGAGAGATCCATAAACAGACCCATACATTTCTTATTATCATTTATGCACTCATAAATTTTTACATGAATGTTACTAAAGCTGAGTGAGTGGACTTGCTCTTTATAAAACCGTGTTAATCGGCATGCAAAAACAGAGATTGACCTATAATTGGTCACTTATTTTGGATCTCCTTTTTTAAAAATTGGAGCAGTTTTGAGCGTATCGGGAAAAATTCCTAGTTCCAGAGACGAGTTGATGATACTCGCGAGCTGATATTTTATAATGTGTGCACATCTCTTGAGCAGATCAATCCTTATACCATCTGTACCCACGGCAGTTGATGACTTCAGACCACAGAGAACAGAATAGTCTAAATCCGGACTAATGGAGATACATGTTGAGGTATTCCCAAAATTGGCGATCGTTTGCTATAGTATCTTGATAGGAAATCACATTTGGAACTGTTTTGGTCTTCTTGCTACTTAAATCGGTGATAATTTTCCATGCTGTTTTTGATTTGTTAGTAGATCGAGTCGTCAAATGATCATTAAACAATCTTTTTGCCGTCACTGCTTTTCTGTAGACAAGCTAGAGACTAGGATACCTTTTGTAATCCATGGTTTTCGTCTATTAGCATTGAGAGGGTTACTTTTCTTTTTACGAAAAGAAATATCTATTTAGAACTTTAGGGTGATCTCGTCATAATAATTAATTTCTACAAAGTTGCATCTGCGGATATTTTTAATTTATTTTATATTTATGAGGAGTGTCACAAGATTATTCAAAGAACCTGCTTGAACTTAACATTCTCCATGAATTCTAGGATTCTAGGATCTTGCCCACCGCCTCGCAATTGCACATGATGTGTTCTGTCGTCTCTGTTACGAGCAGAAACGGCATTTATCATAGTCCACCTTGCCCATCTTCTTCAGGTGGTATCTAAGAGGGCTGTGGCCAGGGAGTGAAACCGTGATGGCGCGGAGATCTCCTCTCTTGAGCTCCAACAGAGATTTTGTTGGATGAAAAAGTAATAAACTTTTTTGATTGTCTTAGTTTTGGGGTACAAGATTTTTTGTTCACTTTCTCACTGTTGGAGATGAACTCTTATATGGCTTTTGGTGCGACCAAAAAATGGCTCTGATCCAATGAATGTTTCGTTACCTTCATACTTCCAGTGAGCTGGTACCCCATCAGTGTGATTGTGTTTCTTTGGACCAGTACATTGAGGGAGATTTAAAAGTGTAGGACTTTAGTGCAAATTGACTGACAGGCACTACCGATGAGTACCAACTTACGGACGGCTGCAATTTAGGTCCGCTAGACTCCTATGTTTGGCGGTCTTGAACTAACATTTCAAAGTGCTTCTTGAAATCGAATCTCTGTGTCATATGATATTTTCAAAGATTCGGATATGGTTCATTAAACGTTATAAATATGGTGTGAAAATTCTGTGATAGAGGATATAACATAAGCATGAACATTTATGCAGGGAACGTATATAGGTATTCATCAGAGAATAATCGACAATTTTTACACAGGTGTTAGTCTAGACGTGTCCTTCGTAAAATGCTAACGGTTGGTGAAGAACGTTCCAAAATTAGGCTATTACTAATGTCACTTGGAGAGATGAATGAAATGTTTACACTTTAATTTTTTCCTTGCTAAATGTATATGCTCTACCAGTCATAGTAACAGAATGCATTTTGGACTGAGATAAAAAAATCAGCTGGTCATTCAGGATGTAGAAAATCAACTTCAAATTGCATGTAAGATCTATTTTTTTTTTATTTAATACTTATATCACTGAGAGTGAATTTGTATAGATGTGTGGTCTTCGTAAAATCTTTGATGCTTTTGCAGCTAATCTTTTGACTGAGTCCACCACTCCATCAAACGTACTCTTGCCATGGGCTGTAGCTTCAACTTCAAAATCAGATTTCTGGAGATACAAATTTAGAAAAAGTTCCTTGTTCAACTTTAGATTTCTGTTGATTTTAATTATACGAAGGACAAGCTAAAAATATTAGGAATAAGAAGCTGTTGACAGTTGTTAATTATACGAAGGACAAGCTAAAAATATTAGGAATAAAAAGCACATTTAACATTTTCTAGGATTTTATATTAAATATGCTCAAAGTAGTTCTTTCTTTCCAGTGTTTAAAAACTCTCATACAATCTTCTTTAGGAATACCTTCAAAATAAGCGTGAGCTGTGGTATCAATCTCTTCTTCAGACAAAATCCTTCTACACTGCAAATTGCGTTTAAGCCAAAATAGTCTAAGAATAGAATCACACATTGCTCTTTTTTTACGACTTCGTCTAGCTTAATTGCATTTATGTAATAAGTCTATAATTCTTCATACATGACTCTCTTGGCAGGTAGGAAGGTCAAAAAAGGCATTATAAGTTTCATTACCTGACACTATTTTGGAAAAAAAAAATAGTGTACACCATTGCATTGTTTAAGAAATTTAAAGTTTAATGGTAAATTCTAACAGCTGCGGATCCAATATTGAGTTGATGGTTTATGACCCTTATAAGTGGCTTTAATGCCCTCTTCAATTACGTTTTTTTTGTAGGAGCGAAGGTTTTGTTGGTAACAGCCGTAGAAGGATGTACTTTTAAAAAATAGGCAGATGAATTATAACCAAGGTAACTTCAAGGACTAAACGTCAAAACGAGAGATAAAGACAATTCTTTATCTGTCATTTCTTTTACTAAATCATCATTTTATTATCTATAAAACGTCGACGTCTCCCGAATACATTCGCTAACGTTAACAAAACATACCTGCGTAAGTTCTTCTGCCAGAATCAATTATATGCTTAAATTTATCTACGGTCTCCTGTGGAGCTTCCAGTGGCTTGGCAGGATTCGCTGCATGAGGCGCCAGATGTGAGATCATCATGAATAGGGGTTTCGTTGTGTCGTGCTGCTGGATCGTACCGACCGCATAATCTGTAAGGACGTCTGTTGCGTATTGACCAACCAGATCCCACGCCGGTTGTGTGTCTCTCCGTATATCTAATCCTGAATAGTCCTTGCCGTTCACCTGATCGATTCATATAAATACATTTAGTAGCGGCACACGACGCGTAACACTCAGATGTGTAAGTACATACATTAAAATACAATCGCAGTACCTAAATCACATCAGGATTTTATAATTGATTAGATTTAGAAGGGATGTACATATAGGGGTGGATAATCGTAAATAGAAACGTCTAGATATTGATGTATATGTTTGACTTACTGTAGTAGTCGTAAGGAAATCGTAATAACTTGTCCAGCTATTGTAGGATCCCAGATGATGATCGAAACCTCTGTATGTTGGGGTATCATTCCATCTGTTGTAACCCAAATCCCATTTCCCAGCTAGATATGTGACGTAGCCTATATCCTAAATGAATAATTTTTTAAAATCGTTTAAGAACATGTATTTTAGATCATATATTTTATGTTCATCATCTTCGTAAAAACTCATATAAAATGACGTGAAAATATGTTCAAGTAACGAACTCAACACGATTGATTTTCGATACAACTTAAAATTAATTTATTCTGAGTCATGCACCGTCTTTTTTTGCTTTTCTCTCAGATATTAATTGCATTTAGATTTCATAATTTCAGCAAAATTTATTAAGAGTTTGTTTATGTTGAAGGGTGAATATTATATTGTGTTTTTATAAGAAAGTGTACAAGATCTTATTTAAAACTTTTGCAATTAAACATGATCTTTTACCCGTTTGTAGATCAATAAAACGAGAGTCAATCGAAGCTCAATGACGTAACATACAATTCAGAGAGTTGGAGGCCCTTCCCGAAATGGGGGACAAGGACTTATCCTCTAGTACAATCTCCATTTTGCGAGTGGATCATTTTGCGAAGCATACCTTAGTGGTATCTATCCTTAAGCCAGACAATGATAAATTATCTCCCAAAGCTATAGACCCATATCACTCGTTTCTTCTCGTGTCAGGGTGGTGGAAACGATTATTCTGATTGAAGGCCAACAGGAGCCCGTCTTTCTAGATATCGTAAGGGAGTTCGATACTCTCTGACACAAGAGCCTCGTGCACAAAATCTCCTCTAACGATATCATCCCGAATCTGGTGAGGTACCTCTTCAATAGGTCTATCTCCATTCGACATGGAGATTGCTTCTCTGCGAAACGGCCAATTTTCGCTGGAGTACCGCAGGGCTCCCTTCTGACCCCAATTCTTTCCATAATATACAGTCCACGGATCGAAGTCCAAAGAGGAAAAACTTTTTTATTTTTTGCATGTCTCGAAACGGCCAAATCAGTAGATTTTAATTTCATAAACTCAAAAACAAAAATGATATAACTAATAACTATTTTACTCAATCCATTCAACGCAGAATTCTAGCCGTCGGCGCAATTCTTTATAACTTCCTTGAATTTCTTCGAGAGTTAAAGACGTCACAGCGTCTCTAATCCTCTCCTTTAAATCTTCTACGCTTCAAACGACCCCAACGATAAAAATCAGCCATTGTTAAGTCAGGGCTCCTTGGTGGCCATATCCGGGACCATTTCGACCTATCCAATTCTGTCCAAATTGCTGATTTAACCATTCAACAACAATCCTAGCATAATGAGCCGGACAACCATCTGGTTGGCAATAACATCTTGCGAGGTAATTAATCGGTAGATCGTCCAAACTTTCATTAACAAAATTTTGCAGCTTATCCAAGTATGTATGCTGATTGACAGTATTATCAAAAAAATATGGTCCAATGATACCATGGTAAGAAATTGCACACCACACATTAACTTTTGACGAATATTGTCGATTGTGAGGGATGCGAACATTTGGATTGTAATCGCTCCAATATCTCACATGTTGAGATGCAACAGTACCATTAGTAGAAAGCGTGGCCCCATCAGAAAAAACAATATTTCGGTAAAAAATCGGATCGCTTTATTTCCTGTGTCATAGCATTGAATTAGGTACATTCGTTGGTCTTTTGACAACATTTTCAACTATTATGGTTGATTTTTCTAGCTGACAGTTAATTAGATAAATAAATATCGATAATTACCATGACAACGCAACTTAATTCCTGGGACTTTAAAAAATTTATAAATAAAACGACCAATTTTTCGATTTTTATCTTAAACTAAAAGAAATTTTGAAAAGGTTAAAACTGATTTGGCCGTTTCGAGACATGGAAAAACTTTTATCAAAAATACACTTTTCTTGTAAAATGCAAAATAAAAAAGTTTTTCCTCTTTGGAACTCGATCCGTGGATGTGTATTGTATTGAGACTCTTTAGATAAAGATTATTGGAGTTCGGAAAAACTACTCTAGTTTTTCATTCACCTTTAAATGTAAAATAAAAGGAAATATTGTGAATCAAAAAACATGTTAAAATATAATTTTAAATTAACAATCATAAATTTTGATTTTTACAATGCCCTAATTCAATCCCTATTCAACTAACTAAAAATTTTCTAATCTATTTGTAAAATTTAAAAAAAAAAACAATATTTTGGTACAACCTTATCCTCCGCTATTTTATATCAATGTCCTATTTCTTTTAGTGCTCTTAATTTCTCCTCTTGCCGCGTCCTACATTCCTTTTAAAATGTTCCTTTTTCTTCTCTTAAAAAATATCTCTTCTTATTCTTCTCTAGTCTCTCTAGTCTCTAGTCTTCTCTATTTTTACTTGTCTTTTTCAAAATTTCATTTTTATCCTTGTTTTTTTTAATATCCAAAAATCTCCATGTATCCCTCCTATCCTGTGGTTTTTAGATTTTCAAAAAAAAAATGTAATGCCAATTTTGACATGTGTTTTAGATTAATTTTTATAATTTAAATTTAATTTAAAATCAGTTAAATCAGAAATCTATTTAAATATTCCAAACAACAATACAGAATATGAGGAAAGTACAGTACAACATTATAACAATACAATGTTGGACTTACCAAAAGAAGAAGAGGTCGAATTGGCAATATACGCGGATGACACCGCCCTTTACACGGCAACACCTGATGAGAATCAACTTCGTCACAGACTCCAGCATTCCTTGAACGATAATCTATCATGGGCTTGTAAATCGAGGCTGAAGAATAGCGAATTGAAATGCGCAGCAATTTGGTTCACCAACAGACTACGTCCACCACCCGATAATATCTTAGTAGATATCTTAATTTAGACTCCCTTGGAGCTTCTCTGTCCTGTATCTGGGGATGAGACTTGATTATCGCTTTACTCTGAGACTCCTCGTTAACAGGTCTATCGAGTGGTTCAATTCGGCCAAAAGTTGTCTCTATTCCCACCACCCTGCGACGTATCATCACCTACGGGGCTCTGTCATGGTCGAGTTTGGCCAAATCCCATCTTAAAAAACTCGAAACGCTCCAAAATCGAATTGTAAGACTCATCAGTGGAGCTCCCTGGTTCGTCCAAAACCAATAACTCTGCGACGAACTTGGAGTACAATCCTTAAAAGAATTCGTGATAGATCTATCAGAAAAGTCTTTGCAAAGAGTTGAAAGATCTGACAACTCGCTCATCAGCCGGCTGGACATCCTCCTCCTATGATAGCAGTAAGAAAAATACGCATGATAGACGACTTTAACGACGACCATTTCCTTTTGAACTCAACACACCTAGCCTAAAGGGCCATGACAGACGAATAAAGGGCTCAAGAACCTGCGTTTGGTCTTAGGAAAGAGAAGGAAGACTGTAATTCTACAGTTCAGTTGTTAGTGACGTTAGGATTTTCCCAAAAAACTGAGACGTCATGATGACATTTTTCTCTTTAAATTATATATCGTATATTTTATCATTTATTTGAGTACCTATCTCTCATGATTACCTACATACCTTTAAAGTTGACTGAAACTGACCTAAAATTTTGCAACAAAACCAAGGGCAACGAGGAGGTTGGTAAAATTTTCCATCAATTTGTCACCCGGATCTATTCCAATTTTTCTTAAAAATATGGCGGTTAAAAACTCCTCCACCCCTTCCTCATCCTTGCCATGGAATGAGACTATGAAACTTGGGTTCATTTCTACAACTCAAAAACAAAGCAGCAATTGATGGAATGGAGATTCCCATAGAGTAATCATGATTGATTTTCTGGATAAGGGTGGAATAATAATAATAATCTTTATTGTTTTCGACCTATGCAGGCTTTAGCATTGTCAATTACACAAATACATAATATTACAAACGTATTAAAAAAAATGAACAACAAACGTGTGAAGATGTCAAAACATACATTAAAAAAAAAACAATATTCGCATGTGCTAGCTCCTACATTGTTCAAAGTATTCATCCACAGAATACAGTTTTGCTTCAGGTATGCTTTAATGCCTGACTCAAACAGCAATACCGTACGATAACCTACTTTGTACATTGGCAAAGTAAAACGATAACAAAGATCCAAAGTCAATGAAACGTCGCAAATTACGCATTTGGTAAAAAATTTAATTTAATTTGTTTCGGACAATGGGTATTCCCAGAAAGGGTTTCATCCATCGTCATACCCAAAAACGTCACTTCACCAACGTGATCTATTTCTTGATTATTGGAGTTAATATGCATAAGTAAACGGTGTCTTATTTTGAGCAGAACGAAAAACCAAAAACTTAGTCTTACCATTATTTAAATAAAGTTGATTATTGTTAAACTACACGTTCATATTTTTCAAAAGAATATTTGATTGAACTTCCACGTCCGGCACACTAGAGCCAGATATTACAGCTCTAGTATCGTCAGCAAACATAACGAGTAATGTCATCAACATAAAGCAAAAACAGCAGGGAACCTGAAACACTGGCTTGGGGCACACTTCTCCGAGGTGTTTTGTTTTTACAAAATAATGCCCCTGCACACAAATCGCATGTTTCCATGCCAAAAAAATCGTGATTTAGGGTTCGAATTACTTGAACACCTTCCTTATTCATCAGATCTGGGCCCGTCCGACTATCATGCCTTTCCCCTACGTATTGAAAAAAAAATTTAAAGGTCGTAAATTTTCTTCCAACGAAGAGGTGATAGAAGCTGTGGAGGTCTAATTTGCAGAGCAAGATAAATTTTAACAAAAGGAAATTATGTTCAGCATAGACTCATTTTATCCTCACTGGCTGTAATTTTTCGTAATTAAAAGAGAAGTACCGAGTAATGCAAATTACTTACCCTTCGCAATACTTAACATAAAACATTTTACGATTATGATGAAAGTATACAATAGTACAGCCAGACAAAAATGTTTCAGAACAATCGAAATTACTACCTTTTATAAATCCATTATTGTACCGGGTGGCCAACTAAGAATGTCGCTCGGCCATATCTCACGAATGGTTTACAGCACAGCTTTGGGAAGAAAATATTACTGACTAAAGTGATACCGAGAAATATCTGGAAATTATTTGGAAAAGCGTAGGATGACCGCTAGAGGGCGTAACTGACCACAAAAAAATTGAATTCTTATTTTACGCAAAATTTACCAACTTAAGGTACATTAGAAATATGAAAATCGGAATCTACTAAAAATTTTGCATATTTTACATCGAACTACTTTTTCGTATTCTGTGAAATATGGGGAAGGGAGGAGGGGAAACTTTGTATTGAAGGAACGCTTATAACTCCGGTTCTGTTGAACCGAATTTTGCAAACTTAGTCTCGTTGGAAACAGGATTACTCCTCCAATCTAACGCTTATAAATTGGAACCGATCTAATAAGTGACGTGCATGCTAGAGGGCGCTGTTTAAATTTTTTTGGGGAATTTTGCTTTTTATCGAAAATATTAAATGGGAACGTATATTTTTGACAAGAAATTAAAAAAGTAGGCTAAATTACCAACAAATTAGCGAAAAGCGGGTATCGCTATCTTTTACCAATCCGAAGATATCTTCAGAAACGTGTAAATGGTAAAAATTTCTTCTATAAATTTAAATTATTCTGCTTCCCGTCAACGAAATTTAGCAAATTTGGTCTTATTAGAAAGGATTTTTATTGTCCTATGTGTAGTGATTGAAGCTGTTTAATTTTATTTTGCCCGTCGCCGCTAGAGGGCGATAAAGGAATTTAAATACGTAAATTTTATGATTTTTGAAAAGAACAGTGCGTGGAATGCTTGGCGGCCAAAAAAATGGACTATCATGGATTTTCCTAATCCTACTGCTAGTAGCTTTTCTTTATTTCTGTCACCGCAAGAGGGCGGTAAAGAAAACATAATAGAAGAAATGTCGCTTGCAATTTGCAACAATATGCTTTTCAAAATGATGAATGTGCTGCGCCAGTCTATTTCCATGACCACCCAGGACCCCAAATTTGATTTGGTGGGATTTTTATTTGTTAGGTCGAAAAAATATCTTATTTTTGCAACGCGATCTACCGCTTGTAACAACTTGGTTGTGGAAATTGTAAATATCGTTCAAAGTATTTCTAAGACAGAAATAGAGACAGTAGTTCTATCTACTCGTTGTAGAGTGAAAGTTGGAATCGAAAATAATAGGAGACAACTTCAAGATTTAGTTTTTGTTGTTTTTCTGCATTCTTTATTTGTATTATACGGTTGTGCTTTTTACTAAAATCTTAAGCTTTCAATTCACTATTTTATAGTATGAGCATAAATATAACTTTACACCTACTGTTCTTTTCAAAAGTCACAAAATTTACGTATTTGAATTTCTTAACGCCCTCTCGCGGTAATGGACATAACAATATTCAACAGTTTGAATTACGAGACATAGCCCAATGAAAATCCTTTCTAATAAGACCAAATTCGCTAAATTCCGTTGACGGGAAGCAGAATAATTTAAATTTATAGAAGAAATTTTTACCATCGGACACGTTTCTGCGGATATCTTTGGATTGGTAAAAGATAGCGATACCCGGTTTTCGCTGATTTATTGGTAATTTAAGCTAATTTTTAATTTGTTGTCAAAAATGTATGTTTCCATTTAATTTTTTCGAGAAAAAAACAAAATTTCCGAAAAAATTTAAGCAGCGCCCTCTAGCATGCATGTCACTTATTAGATTGGTTCTAATTTGTATGGATTAGATTGAAGGAGTAATGCTGTTTTCAAAGAGACTAAGTTTGCAAAATTCGGTTCGACAGAACCGAAGTTATAAGCGTTCTTTCAATACAAAGTTTCCCCTCCTCCCCTCTCCTTATTTGACAAAATACAAAAAAGTTGTCCGATGTAAAATATGCAAAATTTTCAGTAGATTCCGATTTTCATATTTATAATAGACCTTAAGTTGATAAATTTTGCGTAAAATAAGAATTGAAATCTTCGGTGATCAGTTACGCCCTCTAGCGGTCATCCTACGCTTTTCCAAATAATTTCCAGATATTTCTCGGGGTAACTTTAGTCAGTGACATTTTTTTCCCAAAGCTGTACTGTAAACGGCTCCTGAGATATGGCCGAGCGACATTCTTAGTTGGCCACCCTGTACATACATATAAATTAAGGATCATTTCTTCTTAAGGACTTTCTTCGGAGTTTACGTACCTTTAAATATTCCGGTAATATTTTTCTTTCCGGTAACGCTCTCGTATCACTCGGTTGTATAGAGTCACCTTGCATTCCTTTCAAACAACAAAACGAGCGAGGAGATAATTACGAAACGAAACACAACTTATCCTTTAAAATTAATTACATGTATAGAACACACAGAAATTTACCCAGTTTAATTGGATATTTTCCAGTAAGCAAGGCGGCCTTTGTAGCGGAACCAGATGGTTGTACGTAATGACTGTTGAGTATAATACCATTATAGGCGAGTGCATCGATGTTCGGCGTCAGAATTTGATTACTTCCATGGAAGCTAACATCATTCCATCCCTTCAAAACACAAAATCGGTATTAATCAAATTGCAATTCGCCAGGATTACCGTGATACTATCCATACATGTACTATTACTAATGTGAGCAGCGCATATTGTCACTTCCGGTTACAGCGTTTAGTTTCTGTTTTTTTGTGTGTGTGTCGTTGTTTCGTTTGTTTATTCGCGTACAAGCGTTCGTAATTAACAACTGAGTTGAATTTATCTGATTTCATTTAACACTTAATGATGTGTGTGGGGAATTAATTACTGTTGCATTTTACCCGATTGTTTGTTCAAGGAAAATATATTGGATAAATTTGCATGGGTAATTCTATTGTAATAACGTTAAAAAGCATATACATCTCCATCATGCTTAAATCTAACGATTTAATTGTGATTATTTGAAGCGCCCGTTACTGATTAGTTCATTATTTGAACGCGAAATTGATAATTATACGATGAATGGAGATTTCGAAATTACCGAGTTAACCTTTTATGTTACATTAATGTTGGTTTTAATTGATTGTTTACTGATTATTTATACATTCAATTTTTTTTAAGGCTCTCTTACATGGATTATCATTCTTTAGACGGTAACAACGTCGACGTCTCGAATTTTTTGGAAGATTCTGCATCTTAACTATTCCCCATTTTGGGCTTCCCAACCCCTATCCAACCATTTTGCTCAAATGAGACTAAAGTTCCTTTATGAGCTTCGTCCGAGGAACATCTGTTTTAGGAAGAAGATTGATGATTAATCCCAACCCAAAATTATATCTTCAACATTGTGAGGAACGTCTTGTACATCGTTTATATAGAAACCGTCATTAGCTTCGATCTCTGAGCTTAGACAATGTGTCCATCACGAAAATGAATATGCACAGCAACACGGCATACAAGGGATACCCTTCTGGAAATCTTTTATGGTCTAATAGGTGGTCGGAGTCGAAATATCTGGCTCTCTGTTGATCCTAATGTTCAACGCATCTCAACAACACCTCAGAGGCTAAAGGAGCAATTTCTCCAGCCTTACCGCAACTAACACCCTCAGACTTGTTTGAAAAACGATAAAAGAGAACATCTAAATTATCATAATCTCACGAAGAAGATTATGGACTTTTCAAACCAGGAGCAATAACTATGCGTCTCCCAAGCTAAAGCGTTGATTTCATATGGATTTGGGTCTAACTGGTTTGGGAACGTCAAGTTAATGTTACCCGATTGGCCTAAAAAAAACACTCCAATATGGGTTCAATGGGTGCCAAAAAAATGCCCAAAAAATGTAATCCACAATGGTAGGCAAAGTTTTACTTTCCTGTGGAACAAGCTAAGATATTCTAACCAACTACCAAGGGAAGACCTCGAACTCATTCTCACACATATTTTTAGTGTCAAAACTTCTTCTCTATCTCTTACCATTAACGAGTTATCCGCAGGGGTAGAATAGAAAATTTGCGATTTTCAAAAATTCATTTCACCATCATTTCAATTGCGATATGTGATGTATGTACATGCCTTCAAGGTTTCATAATTTTTTTGAATTTCCGTGTTCGGGATCTTCCCTTGTAAGAACCAGAAACTTGTAAGAACCAGAAAACTTACTTACCCATAATGTCAAGCAGATCATTGAGAAAGCGTACGAATACAACATGGAACTACAAATTAATGTTGTTCATTGATTTCCAACAAGCGATCGACTCGATAAAGAGCAAGACAACTTATGGAAACATTAAAATATTTGGGAATAGACAGCAAGCTAAGACGACACTAAGAAAAACGAACATTAGTATTAAAACACAGAGAAGGGAGAAATAGAAAGTTTTATAACAAATAAAGGAGTTCGCCAAGAAGGGGCTTTATCAACTACATTATTTAACTTGATAGTTGAATATATAATAAGGAAAACTAATGTGAGAGGTACACTGAGATCAGGAGGAGCACAAATCATTGCATATGCTGACGACCTGGTATTGATAACAAAAAATCGACATAAATATATTGACAACAATGTTATGCAAGATAGAAAACGAAAGTAAGAGTATGGGATTGATAATCAATGAACAGAAAATCAAAATCATGAAAACAAGAAAACACCTAAAGCAAAAACAAGTTAAAATTGGCCAGCATCAGTTTGAAGAAGTGGATAAGTTTAAATATTTGGGGGTCACGATAAAAATCAATGACTATGACTATGACTTTTCTAGCTTTAAATTTCTTTGGGGAATCTATAATCGTCTAAATGTACTGTTAATTCATCCGTATTTCATATCCAGTAACAACCATTTTTCTCTGACTTTTGTTAAGATGAAGATAGTTTAGCCCTCTCTGCAAATATTCTATCCTTTATTCGGCCATCCTCCAGTACAAAGTTCTTCTTTAGTAACAGCAGTAACATAATTCACTTGGCCACTTTTGAACTCTACATAACGAAGGCCCAAAATCCCTTTAAATAACTATCATGTCTTCATGGATGATTTTTGATTTTTTCCTCAGTCAATCGGCTTATCATCTACGAATTACTAACGAAGTCTTGATCAGAAATAATTTTTAGAGGTTCCTCCCCTTTCCTCCACTCTGCCCACACTCCCCTAGAGCTCGATTTTTTATAAATTTAGAACTGAAACTACTCATTATATACTTTGTGATAGCAAAACATGAGTTTCGTAAAAATTTTATGATCAAGAACTGGCCTAACACCAAAGATGATCAAAGGCTATCGGATTGGAAGTTTCATAACCTGAGCAACAATACAACACATCCTCTTCTGGTACTTCATCAGAATCTTCTGATCTATCCATTAAAGTGGATAAAAAGGAATTCCTCATCAATAAATACAATCAGAATTTCGAAATCGTGTTTGTTAATGTCACGGGTCTCTGATAAGCTAGTTTTGCAAACCTGTCAAATATTAAGTATGAGAACTAGGAATATGTTGATGGATTGGAGCCAAATCCTGAATGACGTTATTGTGAATTGGTTTTACAATGAGACCATTAGACTTTGCAATATCCAATATGTCTTTGCATAAGGAACTGCTTCATTACTTTGAGCAACAATCCACTGGAATATTTTACAATTTACATCCATATACCATGGATTCTTCTGGTACTTTCAGTGGTATCCTTAACTTTTAGATATCATTTTGGACAGATCAAATCTGTTAGTGGCCATTTTAATGTACTAGCTTTCGTCTTTGTTTATTTTGGATATTAATTATATAATAAATGAGTCGATTCGCACCAGTTTGGTATAAAGCTGTATATACCCAGAAAAATAGGAAAATTATGGAGCGAGCGCAAAGAAACACCCTCATCAGTGTGGCATCGTTTTATAAAACTGCGTCTTCGGCTTCCCTAGAAGTGATCACGGGTACAATTCCTATTGACCTAATGGTACTTGAAAGGACTCAGTTATTCAATAATTCACAGGAAGATCGAAGCAAAGGATGCCAAAGAAAGGATCCTGATTGAGTGGCAAAATAGATGGGACCAAGCGAGGGATAAGACACAACGGACAAAGAGCTAAATTAAAGATATCAGAAGATGGATAAACTACCAACATCGGAATGTCGACTAGTAGTCTGTTTGTTACCGCAGAATATATGGTAATAGATAAATAGAAAATAGAAGCATAGCTCAAGGAAAGATCGGGTACCCAATTACCGAGGAAACTGTAATCCCCGACAGAAACCAGAGGCGGAGGTTAATAGGTGAGATGACTAAGACAGCTGACGGTGTTCGATGATATATTCTAAATGGTTCTGGACGCTGCTAAAGGGGAGGGGTTTTCATTGGGTAGGCAGACATTCTGAGAGTCCCATACTACCATGTGTTGATGTGCAATTCTCTGGAGGGACGGTGACATTTTTTCAGAGAGCTGAAATCCGGATCGACTTACCATTCGCTGTTGGGAGCAAATTGATTAATAGCGCGGCATTATAAAAAGCTGTCACAAAGCCGTTTACACACACAACTACATCGCGAAAGTTGTAGTGATAACCATACAGGTGATACAGCTTACGAAGTCGCTGCAAGTAAGCACCCACCACATTTGAAAAAAAAATCTTTTTATGCCAAAAACTGGGACGTTCTTGCTTTGATTATTTCCATACCATATCGAATTTTGAGTTCTACATTTATGCTTGATGTGGATTTGTTTATACCGAACTCTTCTTCTTCTTTTTTTTGTGGTGATTTATAATTGCTTATCTTTTTATTGGAACCCTGATACCACTTCTCAGCTTAACTATATTACATTATTCCTTGTACTACCGATATAATTTGACATGTAGACACAAACAAATGGCTATGAAGATGGTCGAATTGTTGTAACAAATATTTCACAGCATAAAATAGAACAATTGGAATTTTTTTCTTTTTTTTTTTAGAGTTATAAATGTTCGTAGACGCTTCACTGGATAACCGACACATTAAGCGAAAATGACGCCATTTACTTAATTAAACCAACTACACATGCACAACGTACTTATCGTTTAGAGGGCTACAATAAATAATGCGCTCGTCGGGTACTTCCCTTAATTGTATATTTACTTTTTATCCGTTTAACATTCTCCCTCACAATGTACTCATTAAGCCATCGGCAGTTTGCAGTATATACATAAATATAAAATGGCATAAAGTAGTGTTAAGCTGTGTCACGTTGTTAATTACTTAGCTACTGGATTTGATTGTTTATGTAACGTTAATTTGTTAGATGGTCGTAAATAGAAACGTTAAAATCGATTGTCACGATGTTAATATTGCTTTTAGCAAGTTTTAAATTTATAATCTTGAATTTCTCGATATTTTGTAGCGACTCGTAGGTAATTGAGATTTTTTTAGATAAGCTCTTGGGCTGTCACTTTCATTTTGTCGCAGTCATTTTATCTAATCTAAATAAAATTTCTAGAATATAGTGCCACCCCCTTCTCCGCTAAAATTCTAGTATACAGGGCGTGCCACTAAGAGAGGTAAGCGGCTGTATCTCGGAAAGTATTTGTACTAGGTTCTGAGGAAAAAATGTTGATAATTTTCAAGTTCCAGATTTTACCGCTAGGGGGGCTAACTGCTATATCCAAATTTAAACTTTCTATTACTTTAGGAAATCGCAGAATGAGCTGTAACTTTGATATCATCAGTTGAAAGCCCATTTAATACCAGATAATTCTCTTCAGTGACATTTTTTCGTATCTGTCATAATAAGGGAGGGGCAAGACCATCTATTTGTCAATGTTTAAAGTTTAATATTTCAGTTACTATTCAAATTATGCGAATAATCCTGGACTTGTTGTGGACTTTCAACAACGTGTAGGTACATGCTGTGTATCCATTAGTTTCAAACTGATAAACTAGAGGTGGCTTTCTGCAGCGGTAGCCAGGCAATAATAACTTGAAGGATAAATTGACTTTGGAAAATATCGCATGTCTTGAATAACAATATTAGGAAGCAACGTCAAATTATTTGCTCTTCGGTTAGTGTTGATTTTGAGCATTCGCAATGCTTTTCACGAATGATGAAGCCGTCGATATGGTAGCAGAAAGCACCAATAGCTGACAGAGGGTAGGTACGCGATGTGGTATCCATATTGTCGTTATTTTGGTCTTCAATTTTTATTGGAGTTCCTTCTTAATGAGTTACGTGTTTTATGGAAAAATGTGAGCTTTCAAACCGGGCAAAATATGTTTTCTCAACTGCCCACCACATTTTTCAATATTCAGTGACACTTATATATGAAATATATCCAGACCGATGGATTACGTTAGCCTTGGTTAACGAGATCATCCGACTTGACTTGATTTGTGGGGGCGACTTGTCTTTCAAACGAGACCTACGACAAGATCAGCTATGCAAGACAGAATTCGAGATTTCATTTATGGTCTAACACCAGTGAAAGTAGAAGCTGTAGTCTATTACTTTAACGATACATGAACACTTCAAGCGGTGTACGAAAAATGATGGCGACCACTTCGAATATTTGAGGAGGTACAAACATTAGTGTCATCCTTCGCTGACCTTAGTGGCCCACCCTATACAAAGTCTGTCTTAGATGCGATGTGACTGGTTCCATCAACCATCAAACCCATCGTGAAGACCTTGCAGAAGATTACCAAGCAGGGACGCCAAAAATCACTCGCAATGAAGAAAACATCGAAAAAGTTAAAAAACATTCTTCTAAGCGATTCCTGTGTCCCCGAGAGTCATCGAAGAGGAAACTGGGATACCTAAAACCACAGTCTATCGCAGATTTGGGCAAACAGAAGGTCTGTGTGCGCTTCATACCACACCCTCGGACGGCTAAAAAAAATTGGATATTTTAGCAATTTTGCAAAGACATGATAAAAATGTCCCAAAGGAATCCGATAAGTATGTCAGTCATTATAACTGATGTTGAAATGTGGTGTTTTCAATACGAGCTAAAAACAAAATGTTAGGGTGTGGCATGGTGTCACCAGAACAGCCGAAACAGAAGAACAAAATCAAGACAACAGTCAACATTGTTTTTTTTCTTCGATTCAAAAGGAATTGTTTACAGTAGATTCGTCCTAGAAGATCAGACGGTGAACACAGAATATTATCTCGGAGATTCTGTGTCAGAATTCGATGACTTCAATAGGAATATCAACAGCCAGGTAGTTGGTTTTTACGACAATGCACCATCGCACAAAGCCATCATGGTACGTCAATTCCTGATCAAAAAAGGCATCATTGTTATCGATAATCCATTGTATTCACCTGATTTGGCTTCGTGCTACTTCTGGCTATTTCCCAAACTGAAATTAGCGATGAAAGAAAATCGTTTGGGTCATCTAAAAGACTATTTTGAATAAACAAGAATAAAAAAATCAAAATAATAAACACTTTGTATTTTTCTATATTACTACGAAACTGGTTCGATAACTTTATTCAAATTATTTCTAAATGTTTTTTTTAATTTTGGGTGAGTGGCCTTAGCGACCTTAATATGTTCTGAATGTTATTTTAAAATTCTGTGGAAGTAGTTTTAATTTAGAATATGAGAACAAATGATACTTATGTAATATAGATATAAAATAATAAAAAATTAAAAACAAACCAAGTCATCGGCAATAATGAAGATGATATTCGGTTCCCCAACTGCAGTCACTAACAGAACTTTAGCAGCAAATAGAAAAAAACAGCAGCACAATTTCGCACGGCTCATCTTGTATCTTAAGAGCAGGTAATCAACGTACACATACGAACTTGCACGTTCTTATACAGAGTGTAAATCAAGGATGTTACGCCTCTTAATCCGGTAAAAAGTTTAACACTGGAAGTTCCTATTATTATCGCAAGCATATATATACCTAGATGAGACTATATAGTCAATTAAGTCCCGTACGAAATCTTCAGTAGCCTTTGTCGTTAACATATTTAATAAACCTTAATGGGCGAATTAAAATTCGCTGTTCTGGTTTTCAATAACAAGTTCTTTTTGTTTCCTTTTTTTGCCTCCGATACATCAACATTAGATGTATAGAATAACAATTTTTTTTAGGAGATTTATTATAATTTTGTTTGTATGTAAATGATTTTATCAATCATTAATATAACTTGATCATCTTCAGATATTACAAATAACGATTACAAAGATTCATTCTTTTCATCTTCAGTCGAAAATTTGTGATTGTATTGTCAATGTTTTCTATTGGTATGATGAATGACACCCCTATTATTACCAATTTGTTACTACTAAAATGAAATAAACTCTAAAAGCCACCAAATGATTGCATACGCTGATGACGTTGTAATTCTTGCACACGAAGAAAGAGTTAGTTCAAGTTCTAAAAAGATTTGAAAAAGAGGCAGCAGTTGTAGGTTTGAACATAAATTATATATAAAAAAAACTAAATATGTGGAATTAGGAACTAATAGAAAAAGAGGGAGTAAAGTAAAGTTAATTTTGGAAGAAGATCGGAGGTCAAAGAAGGTGGAAATAGAAAAAGTCGCCAGCTTTATTTATTTGGGATCTGTAATAAGTGAGAAAGGTGGAACTGAAGAAGAAATTAGATATAGGATTGCAAGGGGATCTGCAAGTGCGGGGGCGCTTACAAAGGCTCTAAGATCGTAAATAATGTCTTGATCTGCTAAGATTAAGATATATAAAACCGTTATAAAACCAGTAGTACTGTATGCAAGTGAAACATGGGCATTAACAAAGAAAGCAGAGGAAGAACTGGATGTGTGGGAAACGAAAATGCTTAGAAGAATTTACGGAGGAAGGAAATAGAATGAAATATGGAGAAGAAGAACTAACCAGGACATATATACTTTATATGGAGAGCCGAAGTTGTCGAAAGTTATAAAAGCCCAGAAGATTAGGTGGTTTGGCCATATCTTAAGGAAGGGAGAAGGCCGAATGATTTCTGATATTATGGATACGCGAATAATCGGAAATAGAGGCAGAGGAAGACCCGGAGTAAGTTGGAACAAGCAAGTAGAAGAACTGCTGAGAAATCTAGCGATAACAAGATGGAAAGAGACTGCTACAGATAGAAAAAAATGGAAAGAAGTGGTGCGAAGAATAGTAGAAGAATAGTCTCACAAGCCACGGGCCGCATGACCTGTAGTGCTTTATATATATATATGACTTTTGAGGTCTTCTGTTTGTCTAAGAGATGGATACAGGCCCCTTTACACCCTTTTCTTCATCTTCAACCATGACGGCCCAGTTGATTGAGTGCAGTCTTGGCCGGCAATTACTAGGCCATCTAAAATACAAAACTATTCAACATTATATACCTGGCTGCTCTTCTGTTCTCGGGTTCTCTGCCGTGTAGAAAGGTTGTGGTACTTGACGTTTCGATCGACAAGATGCATCAACAGCGGTCGTGAAAGCCTGAATATATGTACCTACTTGTTTTAAATCATTTTTGAGTTGGTATCTTTCTCTTCTTAAACAGTTTGGAGGAGGAAGAACGGCAATTACTTCTTCGTGCTCTATATAACGATATAACTCTCTATATATAATATCAGGTACTGTTGGGAAGATAAATGTATTTGTCATCTTCGTTTGTTTCTTTAAAGAAGAACATTGTAACGGATCCTTAGTTGCGGATAGTTGCTATGTATCTTTTTTTGTTTCCTTTTTGGGATCTAAGTTCAACAATGACAAACGCATTTTCTTGTAATAAATCCTCTTTGTCTATCAAAGTATAGTCAGTTACCTCACTCGCTTTAGTATTCTCTGTTTCTTCAGTCTTCTCTGTTTCTTCATCAGAGTTGTCAGTTTCCATCCAGTCTTTCATCGGGTATCTCATTGCCTCAAATATGCCCTTGAAACCTCAGCAATTTCGGTTGTTCTTGGTGTCAAATCTTGTTTCGGAAGGCGTTTGAAAACGACTTCCTGTCCAAGTGGGACCAAACCTGTAGCCCTGAAGTCCGATTTAATGTTTTCGGGAGACTAAACTAAAAACAGTTTGACTCCCAACTGATTTCATATGACGATTTTTTACTTTTCTCCAGAGAGTGGATTTGCTAATACCGAGTGTCTTTGATTTGACGGCTTTTATGGCATTTTCCAACTCTTTCTTTGAAAAGCCGTGATATTTTCTTTTGCCCAACATTGTTTTTAGGTTATATATGCTCAAAACAATTGTCTGGGCTACTAATAAAAAAAAATGTGGCACACTAATTTCAATAATAGTTTTTCTTACGTAACAAGAAGTAAACGAGGTACAAAAAAACTGGTATGGCCATGACATTTATCAGCGTTTGGACGTTACAGGTAGTGATGTGTCAGTACTGTGGGTAACGTTTCAATTCCCCCTGCCGAAGTGGGAGACTTGGATCACCCACTTCGACGGTACCCAAATCTCTATGAATTAGGTCGTTTTTGACATACCATGGTGCTTGATTTGAGACACACTGACACTCAACCAGGTTAAGGCAGCATAGCATGACAACTTATGGGATAAACGTCGTATAAATCAGAAGTTTGGTCCTTAAACTTAGGAAGTTTTTCCAACAAAGAAGAGGTGCGAAAACAACCCACGCTCGCAAGAAGTTGGTGGCAACACTGGTAAAGATATGATTAAAAGCAAGTTTAATATCGAGTGTGATTCCAAGATACGTGATTTCGTGTTGCATTCAACGAAGATGGTAGTGGTGGAGGGGTTTCATTTCGTAGAGAAGCGAATTGCTTCGCACTTGGACCACTATTTGTGAACCCACTCCACAACTTCGTCCACAGAGCGCTGAAGATGCCTACAGATACGTGCGTCATCTTTTTTTTGTCCTAAAATCAGACCCGTCCGAGCAATGGTTACCGTTAAGGCACCGCAGCCTTCAGGCTTATTGTGCCATGTCCCCTCCACTAATCTATAGAGGTCCCTAAACAAGTGGGTACGTGCGTCATTGCTTGAGGACGTGTAAAGGGGGGTATCGTCTGCATATATGGACAGTCTCAGCTGCAGCGATGGCCAGATATCTGAGATGTATAGAATAAACAGTTCTGGCCTTAACAAGCAGCCCTGCTCTGATGGATCTTACATCAAGAAACTCATTCGGGCGCTTCTACCGGAAAGGTAGGATTATATTAAGGTAACCACGCCTCATTTTGAAACGAAGGCCATCGTCGTCTATACTGAATCAAACGCTACTGTGATGTACAGAAAAACCGCGACAGTCGAATGTCGCAGGTCCAGATTATTGCAAAACTAAACTTTTCTAATGTAAGATTGCAACATTTCTAAATCACCGATTTGAGAATAAAAAGATCTCTCAAAATCTAGAAAAAAATTGGGGGTGGTAATTAAAAAAAAACAAAAGATAACGTCAATACTAAAAAACAAAAGACTATTGAAAATCTACGTTGAAAATAAATTATTTTATCTTCAATGGTAGCAAATTTGCGATAAGAGGTCAAATTTCTTCCCTTGTGGCTGCTAATCCCAACATTATTATCTTCTTTAATTACAAGCATCCTCATCTGGGGTGACTAAATTCAATACTTTTGTACTTGATGCCTTCACTTCAAAGTGTTATCTAGTGTGTATCTATGAGATACATCTTAGTTGAGTCGTTGTTAATTCAGTTTTGGGTAGCATCAAGTTCTTCTTTGAACTGACATTCAATAAATTCATCTGTTGCTTCCTCATCATTTGACAGATCCAACTCAGATGATGCGCAGTGGAGTTCTTTCTATTAGGTCATGGAAATGATGGCTTCAAGCGTACAAGAACATCTTGCAGAGAGACTGGTTACACAATTTGTTAGATACATTTTGAACCGGAAAGATCTCAATTAAAAGTGAGTTTAAAAATAGGGAGACATTAATTCTGACAATTAATGCTAAAATAATACTTGCAATTAACTTTTTAACGAAGTAGAAGTGAATAATCAGGATATATTCGTTCATTAATTTTATCTTGAATGGAGATAAACCTGCATTATTATTCAAAATAATAAAACATTTCATCGCGTGTTTATGAACTATTTTCTGGAGGTTCAAACTTGACTGATTATAACCAGGATGTAACGCTTGAATTTGTAAGTAATAAGTTTGTTATGGTTCTTCATATTTTGTCGAAAAACAATTATAGGTTATATTTTTAAAATGATTTATTCAAACAATTACCAAATTAGCATTCTTTCGCAAGTAACTTATCAACATTCCACATCTTTCACTAGTTACATATATCGATAGAGGTAAACAAAACGGAAGTGCGGCTATTGAATAGGTAATTAACGGAGAGTTTTTTTCAAAACATCGCACACAGACAATTTCAACGATTATCTCCTGAATCTTAAAAGGTTCTTGGAGTACACGTTCATTAATTTTAAAACGTGTGGAAATTGGAAATTAACATTTAAGTAATGATAAGATTATCGTGAACCCCCCACAATAATTGTACAGACAACAATGCAAGAAATTTCTTGATCTTAGATGAGATAGAGTGATCCCAACGTCAATTTTAAAATATTGTATAAATATTTAAATGTAAATTTACCATTGTGTCTAATAGAATCTAATCATTAAATGTTTTTCTGATGCTTTATCATTTAATTGTAAATATGATCTGTATTTACGGTACGTGAGTTCTTGGTAATAAGTACAATCAACTTAAACACCTTAAAGTTGTATTCTGTTTGAGGTTAAACTTCTAATTGTTGATGTATGTATGTACGCCTATTTCCTAAACAAAGCCTAAAATTTATGATATTACACATATTTCACAACGTTAAAAAAAAACATGAGAAAGAAGAACAATTTATTATTGTTTAAGAAGTGTTAGTGGTTTTACTGTTTAATTAATAATGTTATATGTCTTGAATGAAAGTTAATTTTCGTGGAAAATTTCATTGCTAAATCATCAATTTACATTACACCAGCCCATCTTATATAGATGTGTCAACTTTGTTAAAAACAATGAGTCGTTTATTTTCCGTTTATGTTTTGCTACATCCTATCAAATATTACGTACAGAACTTTATTTTTATTTTTTTTTAGCATGTCTTTTTTACCACCTATTATTCTCGATTTTTCTAATCTAATTTCCGTGGATTGTTTCCGCTGACTCCAATCGTCATTTTCAGAAAATTTCCTGCATCAAGAGCTAAAGGGAATGGTCCTAAATCCAAGCATAGGAAAGCTACTCTAAAAGAATTCTAATAGAAAAACAACAGATGAATAAATTGAAAGTCTGTTCGAAGAAGAACTTGATGGTATTGCCTGTGTCCAAGCCGTATCTCATAGATAGAGGTGGATTCAAACACTATTTCTGTATAAAAAAATTAGTAAGTAAATGAGTTTAATTGCTTTTTTTTCGTGAATGTGAGTAAAAAAAAATTGTGGCTATTTGAAGAAATAGGACTGCAATGAAACTATAAAAAAATAATGCTTCTAATAGCTGTCAAATTCCGAAATCAGTGATTTCTTCAGATTTAACAATTGTACCTGTTAACATGCGAGGGAGCGTTTTTATATTCGCGGAATGAGCGCGTTGTAGGGTGATGATTAGGCGCATTGGGGGCGTGGCCTGTGCAGCGACTCATAATTAGTATAAATACGAAGCTTCATTGTTATTAGACAGTTAGTCTTTGAGCTATCGTCGACCAAGTAACATAATCAGGAGTGAAAAGTGAAATATGGAAAAAATCGCGTATTTGCGTGCATTTTTGGACAAGGATGGTGTATTGAGTCGAATTGTTACTGGAGACGAAACTTGGGTTCATCATTATGAACCTGAGTCCAAACAAGACTCCATGCAGTGGCATAAAAATCATTAGCACCTCCCAAGAAATTTAAAGTGTCACAATCAGCAGGGAAACTCATGGCAACGGTATTTTGGGACTCAGAAGGAATATTGTTGATTAATTATAAAGATAAAGGTGTTTCTATAACCGGAGAATATTACGCTTCAATATTAGAGCGACTAAAAGAAGCCATTAAAGAGAAAAGACGGGGAAAATTGACGAAAGGTGTGCTGCTTTTGCACGACAACGCGCCCGTCCACAAGAGCCGCGTTGCGTTAGCTGCCCTGCATAAGATGGGCTTCGAAATTGTGAATCACCCACCCTACAGCCCAGACCTGGCCCTGAGTGATTATTACCTGTTTCCGAAAATAAAAAAAGAGCTGCGGGGTAAAAAATTTACTGTCGATGATGAAGTCAAGGAGGCAGTTTCGGAATATTTTGCAGATAAAGAGAAATCATTTTTTTATGAGGGTATAAATAAATTAATTGAAAGATGTGAAAAATGTATCCGTCTTGCAGGTGAATATATTGAAAAAGAAAAATAATTTGTTTTTTTTATTTCCACCCCTTATCCCCCATTCCGCGAATATAAAAACGCTCCCTCGTACATCTAAAAACAATTATGGTTTCCTAATTTGACATTTGTACATATCAAACAATTTCTGCCAACCAGCATTGAAATAAAAACAATCTTTTATTACTTGCAGGTATTATAGTCTTGTTTTCAAAGCTCTCGATCATAGTTTGATCTGTAATTTTTATCAATGTTTAATTTCTATTCAGAAATAGCAATAAAATTAATTATCTCTTACAACTTACCTGGAACATCTCCTAAGGACGTCGGAAAGGGGGCACAAGAGCATTGTGGACCTGTCGTCATCTGTTTGGCAAAACAATTAAAGCCTTGATCTTTTGGACCCACATGACTATAGTCAGACCCATGGTCACATACGCATCATTAGTATGGTCGCCAAACACAAGAGTGGGAATAGGTATGTATAGGCCGAGATGCAATTTCTGACCCTTACAACATTTTTCAGGCAGAAATACATACCATTGAAAATGTACCCCGGCATCGTTACCAAAGCAGCTCTCAGATTTTTAAGAACGCTGCGATTCCCCGGACACCTGCTCTGTCGATTACGTCATCAGTGGGCCTTCTTCAAATTTTCGGGGGGGGCCTTCTCCCCAGGGGGCGATTAAATGGAGTTGTCCCCAGGGGGCGCTCTCCTCGAGGCCGTAAAGGGGCTTTTTCTCCCCAGGGGGCGCTTCCTCGGGGCCGTAATTAGTTTCGGGGCCGAATTTGAAATTCTGCGCCATCTAGTAACTAAAGGAGGCCACCAGCACCATCTGTTATCTAAAGGAGGCCAGCAGCGCCATCTGTTATCTAAATTGTACAATGGACACACCTTGTTTTATACAGCGTTTCCACGGGCTGATGAGTCATTGGTGGTCAATAGTGCCTGGCTTAACATCCACGTCGAGTGACTGGCTCGTATAGTTTACCTACTAAAGGCTCTATGGGCATGTATGTACAAGTCCTCAAAATTCTGGCCCAAAGTTACATTGATGTGGGTACGATTTCATCTTGAATGGAAGACTAAGCAAAAAATCTCCCATTGGACTAACATGAACCGGGTGACATCAGAGTCACAGCCCCCAAGAGGATCGTGATTATCAAAATAGGACTTAAATTGTAAAGGTAACTGAAATTAAATTACAAAACAGCTTGTGAGAACTAGCCATAGTAAAACAATTATTTATTTTTTCACAACTAATTTTGACAGCTGTCGAACTGTAATTTCTCTTTTTAAACCTGTCAGAATATTTTTGACAAAAGCTGTAGAAACAGTGTTTCTTCAAATTTTACGATTATAGTTGTTAATATCAGTTACTTTTTAGAATTTCGAGCAATTAGTTTCCGAATTTGATATTTGGAACTATAGAAACATTTCTGACAGCTGTCAAATTGTACAAACATTGTTTTTCACATTTAACCTGATTGTAGGTGTCAATAAACATCTCATAGGCGTAAAAAACTATCTGTAACAATAATAAGTTTTTACGATTTTAATAAGAACAATGGTCAAAATATTTTTTTATAGGTAACTGTCAAATTGCAAAGAAACTTTTTCTTTTAAAATTTGCGCCTGTCAAACCATATTTTAAAATTGTATGTCTAATAAATTGATGTTTAAAGGAACTAATTTGTATTATTTTGACATTTGATACTGTCAAAATATCCTTGATAGATGCCAGATTGTAAGAACAGTCAGTTTACCAACTTTCATGTATTAGAGATATTCTGAAAACTGTCAAACTAAACAGCAGTAAAAAATGCTGCTTCATATGCAACCAATACATTCAAGATGCATCTTGGGTTTACCGATATAGATGAACATGATTTGTGTGGTATTTTCATCATTATTGACACGATCTCATATCAACGATCTATCAATCTAAAATAATGATTTCAAACTACTTCTATGTACCTACTTGTGATACATTTACATATATGCAAATAAATCTCTGTTAATCGACGTACATATTTGCATAAAACTCACCAATAGGCATATATATTTAAGATCGAATTACGATAAGACTTGAAAAAAGAAAACGTAACGAAAAGTGCCTAAAAATAATCAGACAGGTCCTATAATTCACGACGTGAAAACAGGTTTGCGGAGATTTCAAGGCTGGGTTAGGTCACGTTCTTGTGTTTTATTTATGTTACATCTAGAATCAACTGCATACGTAAATCCGGTAGTTTCGTGTAATTAGGATATATTTCAGGAATTCCCGTGCATATATTAATTGACCTATAGTCGAGAAGTAATACGTACAGACCGATTTTGACCTTTTTAGAGGACGAATCTTCTTGACGAGTTAGATAAACTATTATATTCAATTCACGCAGAGAAAGACGTCATCATTTAATTATTTTGAATTAGATTTATGTGGTGGTATCAAATGAAGGAAGCTGTAATAAAATTATGAGCGATTGTCAGGTGCTGCCATCTATAGGATACATATGCATTTAGGTTTGATGTGAAGGTTAAAGATACGATTCGAGTTGATAATTTTTGAAATAGAAATTTTTCTGCTTTCAATTTTATGTGTTCCGTTTAATAACCGTTTCTTTCTGAATAGCTGAACTCTTTTCCTGGTATCTGCTATTCTGCAGGATTAACGAAAGAATTCATCTTTGAACATTGATTTAACAACATCTTTATAAAATACGTTTCAACTATAGAACAATAGAAAGACAAAAAGTTACCTTACTATAAGATGAAGTCATTTTTAACACTAGTTAAAACTTTTTAAGACAGCTTTGAAAAATGATATCATTCTAGTAATATCATCCAACCTCAACCAGGTCCACTATCTTTCCACAAAACTGTCCTCAAACAGAAATTTTTCAAATCTTTCCTAGATCATTCTATCAATGATTTAAAAAAATTTCCTGGCGAAGAACTTGATCAAATGAAATTGAACAAGTACCAGAAATCATAGAAAGAAGCCCTTTGAAGAACAAACAAATTAAAACTAACAGGACAAGATGGAGGAGATGATGTGGAACCATCTAACTAAAGCAAATACGACTGAAAAAAGAAAATTCAGAAATTTCAAACGTTGTAAACTAAGATCTAACAAATTTGTTTTTAGAAAAAATTCTTTCAATTTTGGTCACACCTGTGGTGAATTCAAAGCAAACTGTCCAATAGGACCTATTCTATTAAGCATTGAAAGCTCACAATTTCAAAGCCTACAATCTAGTTAAACGCCTTGCTATAGGATTATCGAATACATAACCTAAAAGAATGACTCGTTCATGAGACACTCATATGATTTCAAAAAAAATTTGAACAACGTTAGATCTCATGTTAGATGTCGTTTCATTAATTCACTAATGTTTCGATAAAGCTAAGCTCCCTTCTTCTTCTTCTTCTTCTTCTTTTTCTTCTCGTATCTTTATATCTTTTCAGGTCTTGTATATGGAGTCAGATTCTTTCTGCACCCAATTTTTCCACTCTCTACTATTCCTAGCCATTACTTCCATTTCTTCTAAGTTCTTTCCTCTTTTTATACCCATTTCTCTTATTTGATTGATCCACTTCCTCCTAGGTATTCCTCTTCGATTCTTTGTTGGGTATCCTGCTTCTATTATTTCTCTTGTAATTCTATCCGTCTTCATCCTCGTTATATACCCATACCAATTTAACTGTTTTCTTCTTATTTTCCTTATTAGTTGTTCTTATTTTGTTATTTCTCTAATATCTTCATTTTTGATCCTGCCCCACCTTGTGTTGCCCGCTATTCTTCTTAAATGCTTCATCTTTATCTATTTCTTCATTCTCTATTTCCTCGTCATCTGTCACTGTGCTTCCCAAGTAATCATATGTTGTTACTCTCTTTAATGACTTGTCTTTAGATTTATAATTTCTTTATTTACTTCCATCTTGACGTGTTCTATTTCCTATGTCCAAATATTGACAAGCTAGCTTCTGTGCATGCATCTAACAGGTTACTGACTGTTACTGGTTCCAGATTTTTGTATCCAACTAGTGTATTAAGCTGATTACTTTGTGTTTTTATGCACTTCATTATTCTGCCCATCACTAAGCTCCCAAATAGTTAAAAGAAACTATTGGAACAGAATATGGGAAACCATAGATCCTCACTTGAGAGAATTAATTGAAGCTGTAGAATTTATCCTTTCTTCCACACGTGTTCAATTCGATTTTTGAATAAAATTTGGTTGTACCAGGGCAGTTCAGTAATTGGCTTTATCGGCAATGCAAAGGTTGTATGGTGTCAGTAGTTTTTTTAAATTTTTGGAGATTTTTTGTATAAGGTAAGCTGATATATTGTTGTTTTTTTGTTGTTGTTTTGTGTTTGAGAAATGTTGAAAAAGTTATGTATTTTTTTTGGATTTTGGTTGTTGGGTCGGTTTTTAGTTGGACATAAGTGTTTTTGTCTTCAAGGAGTTGACGCATTTTATTATTATAACAACTTTTGTTCATGATTATGGTTTTATTGGTTTTGTCAGCATTTAGCATATATAAATCTGGGTGATTTTTAATGAATGTTTTTGTTTCTATTATGGCAGGATAAAGAGGTTGCGATTGTAGTAGTTTAAGTTGATCATTTTGTGGGTTTTTTTGAAAATTGGTTAAAATATTGACCAAATTACCTCGAATATTATTTTGTGAATGTGTGTCAAGGTTTTTAATATTGGTTTCAATACTAGAAATAATCTCAAATATTGGAATATTTTTTTGGAATAGACTATATTTGGGACCAAGGCTTAGGATAAATTTGACATTTTATGGAATAAATGTGTTCGTTAGATTTAGGAACCATTCAGGTTGTACTTATGGTAAGTTGTTTTTTTTTGAATTGATAGAACGTTGTTTCAATTTTTCTATTTTATTTTTTAGTCTTTTTTGCGTTTTAAGTGAAGTTTTTTTAAATATGTCATTAACAAAGTTAAAGAAAGAATCTGTTTGATGTCGTGGTAGAAATGCTAATATTTTATTTTTAATTGTTTCAATGCTAGATTGAAGAGCTTTAATACCTTGACATGTGTCACTAATGTAGTTATTCAATTTAGATTTATAAAATTTGGAAATTATATTGTTAAGTCTAGTGAGGTTTTTACTTAAGTGGAGGTTGTAGTCTCGATTTTTAATTTTAATGAAATCTGGAACTAAATTCAATTGCCTACATCTTACCTGGAATGTTAGTTTTTGTTTCTCTCTTGCTTGAAATTCTTTATATTAAAAAAGAAAAAAATGCTATCAACGACAGAAGTGATATTCAATATCTTAGTAGCAACTATAATTATTTAATATCTACATATAAAAATTAAAATAATTTCTTATCTGTTTATTCTGAAATCGAATTCGATTGCTTGCACCTTGTATATATATGTTTAATACGAAATAATATGCAACAATTTTTTTGCATTACACACCTATGTTTTTTAAAAATCTGTTTTTAAAATGTGATTTATTCAAGTAAGTACATATATCAGACAAGCTTGCATGCATCTTTTACATGCAAGTAAACTATAATTTTAACATGTAGAAAAATTTCCTTTAACAGTAATGTATGCACTTTTAGAATTATTGCATAGTGTAATTTTACTGATATTTTAGTGAAAATGATACAGAACACATGTATCGAAACGTAAAAAGAGAAATATATTAAACTTAACTTAATTTTGACCGTCATTACCCAACAAATTATAAAAGAAAATATTTATTTAATAAATTTAACTGAATCGATTGCGAATGCAGCATTTTTAATTTATAAGAGCTTTAATGTCATCACCTCTATTATTAGCGTCTTATTATGTCAAAAATGAATCCCCCCATGTGATAAAAAGTTTAGATTTTTCGCGTAGATGCTATTGCACGAAAGTTTCGAGGGGGGTGGTGAAGTCTTATGCCTGCATTCCATGCTCTGCCTTTTAATTTGATTCAGGATAATAATGGTGAACCTCGGTGAATAGAAATCAACATGAACGAGAAGTGTGGTGATAAAATTCGTCTCTGAACGAAACGAGACGTCAACATTTTTGGTTCTCATCGTGCAGCCACCTTTTCCAGACCTCATCCTTTATGCAAAATGATTTCTACGCTACCTATTGACCTATGAATTCAACAGTGATTCGCTAATCTTTCAGGACCATGTCATGGACTAGATTAATGTCTTCTTTGCAAGTAACAGTTTTTGGTCGTTCAGCACCACCACCTTGTTCACAGATCTCTCTGTCAAGTTTAACATCCTTTAAAAGCCCAATTCTTCAGCCAGGACTTGTACCATATCGAATTTGTTCAAATCGAAAATTTGGACAACACTTTCTAACTTAATAATGCAGTAACATACATACACCAATTTAAATTCATGAGACATTATAGTGACGACTATGACAATCAACGCTATCTATCTCAGAAACAATAATATCTGAACTGCCCTGGTACAACCAAATTTTTATTCAAAAATCGATGTGAACACGTGTGGAAGAAAGGATAAATTCTACAGCTTCAATTAATTCTCTCAAGTGAGGATCTACGATTTCCTATATTCTGTTCCAGTAGTTTCTTTTAACTATTTGGGAGCTTAGTGATGGGCAGAATAATGAAGTGCATAAAAACACAAAGTAATCAGCTTAATACACTAGTTGAATACAAAAATCTGGAACCAGTAACAGTCAGTAACCTGTTAGATGCATGCACAAAAGCTAGCTTGTCAATATTTGGACAAAGGAAATAGTCAAACACGTCAAGATGGAAGTAAATAAAGAAATTATAAGTCTAAAGACAAGTTATTAAAGAGGGTAACGACATATGATTACTTGGGAAGCACAGTGACAGATGACGAGGAAATAGAGAATTCTTTTAATAGTAATGTATGTACTATATATTTTAGAATTATTGCATAGTGTAATTTTACTGATATTTTAGTGAAAATGATACAGAACACATGTATCGAAACGTAAAAGGAGAAATATATTAAACTTAACTTAATTTTGACCGTCATTACCCAACAAATTATAAAAGAAAATTATACCAAACACGGTCAACAAATAGGACAAAATATAAATAAATAAATATTAACATCAACTTAGCCTCATCTTATATAAATAAGCGGTTAAAACGTCCAAACAAGGAAACTTTATACGGTTTACAAATTCATAACTGTTAATGAAAGCTATTCAGAATCCGGTATATACTTTTAAACAGTTAGTAATTGATATAATTGCATGAAATCTATAAAGATAGTTATTTATAACTTCTAACAATTTATTGTAGTCAGAGCAAAAATTATAGATTTGCAATTTTTAACTATTACAGGAAGAAATATCAAGGATTTGCTTTGATAGATTACCCATGGGGTTATATAAGAATTATTATACTTAGATTTAATTGTAGCTATTAGTTATTTTATTCAATATAAAAATAAATAAGCAGAGGTTGATTTTTAAACTTAGAACTGTGTGTTTGTACAAATTGCTTCGTTTCTTGCATTGCAATAACAACACAAATAACAAATGAAATGACAAGGATATATCAGCACATTGCGTTCGTATGAAATAATAAATTCACGTAATCGCCAAGTTGTGTATAATTACAAAACAATTATTTATTTATTTAATGTTGTATTGTACAGTAAACACGTGTATACACAACTAAATAACGGAAACTTTATTATTATTTTTACCGTGGAATTCGAGGGTTGGTCACATTAACTCTGTTGCTAAATTAGAACAGAAACGGAATAGTTTACATGACACGGAGGTGCGTGGAATAAATCTTTCGATCGGAACTATAATCACCAGTAGTTGGCCATTAACAAAACAATTAATACAAATTAATCGAGGTGATCTTTACAAGGCTACGAGTTGATGTAAGGTTCGAGCATTGTTGAGTCATATATTTTTTTTTATACGTTTATGGCTAAACATGAAACGAAACGTATTCAGGATTTGATATGATTAAGATTATTAGTAAAAACGAATGCAAGCTATAACAATGCAAGTGTAAAGACATTATTGTAACTAATTGGTAATTGATTGCGGAGATTATGTGGTTAAACAAAGGCCATATTGGTTTCTAATTTTTTTTTTAAACCATAATTGTAATAATGACAAAAATTTATTATAGGAATGGAATGTGGAAAAAGAGTTAGTTCACACTAAAAACTATAATTGCAAGATCAATGTCAATCATTAATTTATACGATACCTTCACTTGCTTCAATGATTTTAATATAAAATAATGCAAGTGTGTAAAAATAACTCAAATTTGAAGGACCTATTAAACTAAATTAAAAAAAAAGTAAATACGAACCAGTTAAGAACAAGCTTAACAAAAATTTACACACAAATTATTTAATACAGAGTAATATGCCATTACAAAACAACCTAATTAATTCTCGATTAGTTTTATGTAAAGTAAATGTTTCCAATATTATTTTTGGAAACATTTACAACTATTTCTAAATAAACTAGGCCGACGACAATGTTGATACCGTATTTATTGAGATAAACAAGGAAATATTGCGTGATTTGTACTAATGTTAAGGTCAATCAACTTGTAAAATGTTGTTAATTGGCAATAATTAGTTCCTAAACACACCGATTTAGTTCTCTTATCTAGCAATAGACTATAATTTACAGTTTGGTTGTATATAAATGTACAGTAACATACAAAATTGTCCTTTATCTAATGTACTGTAATGTAATATAATTTCTTTTTTTTTTTGTAATATATTCAGTAATTACTCATGTCGGGAGAGGAGTGAAGTGAGAAATGAATCCTATACACTAAATTGTACACTGTATTGTATAAAATAAGCAAAAAGCAGACCAATTAGTAAAGCAAATTTTTATCTCCTCTTCAAGAACCATTCAGTTAATGACTGAGCAAAAGAGCAATTTAAAACACCAACAGTTTTTCTCCTAAACCATTGAAATACAATCAGTAAAGTATATAAAACAACCCAAAAGAAGGTAATATCTGAGCTAAAAGTTCAGAAAACAAGACTCGTTTCAAGATCAAATTTGACGCAATATTCAACAGAACATGGCAACTAAAGACTTGCGTGTATTTACCACGTCACGACTTTTTTGTGTAGCTGCACAGGCGAGATGACCCTCCCTCCCCCTAAGGCAAACTCGGCTAAAAGATAGACCTATTGTGTCTCCATGCCTTTTTAATACTCTCAACCAGGTCGCATCCGAACAAAGAAAACAACGAGCAGCTGTCAGAAATATTTTAAGAGTTACCCCGGTTTAAAACATTAAAAATAGCACAAACTGTGTGCCTGTTGTGACACTCAAAAATCTAATAAAGCAATTGATTTTCCAATTTTAAAAGTCGTATAATCTATCAAAAAACTTCTAATAACTGTCACGAATGCTTTGCCGGTAATCTTAAGACTATCTTTGCAATTTGACAGTTGTCAGAAATTGCTTGATAATTTTGATAGCCCACAATGAATTTCGGTAGCATCGCATTTATGCACGTGCCCAAGGTGAAACAAGTCTCAAAATTTGACCCAAGAAGCAAGAAATTATTATTTGTTGGTTATGATGGAGACTCGTCAAATTACCGGTTATTTGATCAAGAAACTGGGAAAATACATGTCAGCAGTGATGTAGTTTTCGACGAAGTTCGACGAAGTTTGACGAAGAATAGTGAACCCAACACCCAAATTAGACAACACTTTTAAAGTAATAGGTTTAAGTTTCGAAAATGTTCCTCCAGCTGTACCAGAAAGTGTTCCAGGTGATGTTCCTCAAGCTCTGTACCAGAAAATGTTTACGAAGATGTTCTAGAAGACGAATCTGTGGAGTACGAGACAACAAATGCAGAAGTTGACACAGCTGAAGTTCATCAGCTTCAAGATAGGGACCAAATTCAAAGACCAATTCGTTTCCAAGATTATGAAGCTATGACTGAAGTTATTCCTGCAACGTACGAAATGGCGGTATCATGCCCAGAAGCTAGGAAATGGCATGCTGCAATGCTGCAGGAAAACAACACCTGGACTATGACTAATTTGCCTCGTGGAAAACGTCTCATTGGTTGTAAATTGGTGTATACGCTGAAGACCGATTCTAAAGGAAATATTCAAAGGTACAAAGCTCGTTTGGTTGCAAAAGGTTTCGCTCAACGTGAGGGTCTTGATTATTCTGAAACCTTTCCTCCAGTTGTCCGCTATGAATCGATAAGAATGTTGTTGGCTATTGCAGCCTCGGAGGACCTAGAAATATCTAAATTTGACGTGAAGACTGCCTTCCTTAATGGAGATCTTGAGGAAGAGCTGTACATGGAACTTCCCCCTTGTTTTGAAGAGCAACGAGAGAGGGGTTTAGTCTGTAAACTACAACGCAGTCTTTATGGTCTAAAACGGGCTCCTCGATGTGGGAATTCAAAATTTGTTAATTTCTTAAGTCAGTTCCATTTAATGCCAATAGAAAGTGATAAATGTGTATTTATTGGTAACATTTCAGAAGAAAAAGATAATATCAAGATCGACTGCTGCAATAAATAAAATTCTACAGTATTTAAAGAAATGTTTTCAAATCACCATTGATGATGCGAATCTGTTTGTTGGTCTAGAACTAGCAAGGAATAAATCAGCTCATCAGATTATGATAAAACAAACCGAGGTCATAAAGAAAATCATTACGAAATTTAAGATGGAAGATGGAAAACCATCAGCAATTCCTATGGACCCTGGTAAACAACTCCATCGACCTAAAGAGGAGGAAAACTCCCCTATCGTGAAACAAAAGGAGCTCTGTTGTTTGTAGCACTCCTAACTAGGCCTGATATAGAGTTCGCAGTTAATCGTTTAAGTCAGTTTTTAACTTGTTATGGTCAAAAGCATTGGAATGCTGTGAAGACTATAATTCGATACTTAAAAGGAACCTTAAAAGCCGGAATAGTCTATGGAAGTAGTGGGAGCAATTTTAAACTTAGACGTTATACAGGAGTGGATTTGTTTTTGTATTAAATGGAAGCCCGATCACATGGTGTAGCCAAAAGCAAGGAAGCACAGGAAGTCTTCAGTGATGGTGTATGGTCGGGCTCTTGCCAGATCTATTACCAGATTATTATTTGCCAGATATGTTCCATACATTCGAATGGGATGAATGGCTGAATATGGAGCGTAGGGCTGACTTCCTTTCTACCCTGTTCTGCTTCAAAATAATCTTCTTCAAGAAGCTATTTAGCTATTTACACCGAAAGTTGGTATTTTGCTCCGATGGTCATACCTTGAACATCACGACCAAAAGTCTTTTAATGCCATCAGTCCCCATCATCTTGAGTTTTTTAAGAGATCTTTTTCATATAACGTTTTTAGATTGTATAATGCTATTCCAACTACACTAAACGGTTTGAACCTGCCAACTTAGGAAGCTGTATACAAGTTCTGTCTCTTTCGCTGTGTGGCTGGTTCAGCATGGACTATACTTCCCTCTTTTCTTCTGCTTCTTTTCACTCTGCTTTTCTTTTCTTCTGTTTCTACATATAATGTTTTTTGCACATATAAAAAAATCTAGACGAATTTAGGTTAGGTCTTATTTTAGTTTTAGTTTCAAAATTAAATTTTTAATTCTTTCTTTTGGGGCCCGAGAATAAAAGCAGTTTCCTGGCCATCCATGGAGCTGATTTCGAATCCTTTTGACAACTTAGTACATTAATTGAAAATTAATTGTTGTATGTGTTATTGTAATGAAATCTCGTCAATAAACATTTTTAACATTTAGAAATTTTTTATTGTTCTGACACTCGAAACTGTAAGGGAATCGATTTTACAATTTCAAACGTCGCAACCAACTTCTGACAGTTGTCAAGTTGTCAAAACAGTACCGTTTACTATTCCTGTCAAAGCTGGAAAAGGTACTGTTTTCGCAATTTGGCAGCTGTTCCAAATATTATGACAGTTAAACCCTAACAGGAACCCTAACCTATTTTCATAAAAATCAAAACGGCTGCAATTATAAAAATTTTATTAGATGAGGGCTTTTATAATTTGGGAGTTGTTTGAAAATACTTTTTCAACTTTTTCATATTTGTGACACTTAAAATCGTAGAAAATGTTTCAATAGCTCGTTAGTCATACAAAAATGAATATTATAACACTTTGATTAATAAGATAATAAGCGTTTTTATAATTTCATAATTCCCAGTCAATTTATAACAGTCAAAACTGTTGAAATTGCTAAAACTAACTGTGACTAACTGTGATTTAGAATTTGACAGTTGTCAGAACCTATTTCAATGCCACGATAAGCAAAATGCTCGAATCTGAAAAATATTGTATTTAAAATTCAGCAGGTTTTACCACAAAAATCCCTAAACAGAAATGTACAATTGGAACAAACAAAAAAAAAATTATTTTTTATTATTTATTAAGCTTCGTTTCTTGAATGAAGTAATGAAAACGGCATTAGACTAATTACTCTGGCAATAGAAAAAGATTTGAAAATAATGAGTACATATTTCCAGAGGAAAGAAATTCATAAGGGTACATGGATGATTCCTGGCACAATGGAAACGAACCAAATCGACCATGTGTTAATACAAACAGAAAAGCAGATTGATAAGTAAAGTTAGAACATACCGTGGGGCTGATACTAACTCCGACCACTTTCTTGTGGGAATAAAGATGAAACTACCGAAGACAGAAATCAGTAGAAAGAAAAAAAAGTATGAGATTAAGTACAATAAAAGATCTGCAAGTCCCAGAAATAGCAAAGAAATATAGGACTGAAGTAGAAGAAATATATAAGAAACATGAAAACAGGTGCAATACTGTAGAAGAGAGATGGAAATACATAGAAGAAGCCTTGCTAACAGCTACGAAAAGAAGTGTAACAGAAAAGAAAATACCAAAAAAGAAAAAGTGGTGGGATAAAGAATGCGAGTTTGAAATAGGAATAAAGAAAATTATTACAAAATAACTCAGATCAGAATAAACAATAATATCAAAACCAAAGGAGAAGAGTGAAAAAGATGTTAAGAGAAAAAAGAAGAAAGTATATATGGATAACCAGATAAAAGAAATGGAAGCAAAATATATTAACAAAGAAGTAAGAAATTTCTACAAGGATTTTAAAAGCATAAGGAAGGAATACCAACACTTGCCACCCTATATCAAAAGTAAAGATGGGAAATTAATTGGAAGCGAAGAAATGATATTGGAAAGATGGAAAGAGCATTTCGAAGAGTCGTTAAAAGAAGGAACAGAAAAGCAGCCAGCAGAAGAACTAACAATGGTAGAAGAAGAGAATCTCATGACAGAGCCCACCGTAGAAGAAATAGAAGCAATAATACACCATTTGAAGAATTACAAAAGCCCAGGAGAAAATAGTATAGCAGCAGAAAATCTGAACACGGAGAAAGTACTTCGCCAAGGAGACCCACTGTCGACTACCTTGTTCAATCTGGTGCTAGAACAAATAATAAGGAAGAGTGGAATTAACCACGAAGGGACCCTATTTAACAAAAGCCATCAATGCCTCGCATATGCCGAGGACTTGGTACTTCTCGCAAGAAGCAGGAAAGAACTGGAAAATATTACAAAGCGATTGATTAGAACGGCAAAAGTTTTTGGATTGGAAGTGAACTTTGAAAAAACAAAATTTATGGAACTGAAGAACAGTACAGGAAGCAACAGGGAACAAAATCTGCAAGTGCAAACGCATTCGAACAATGTATGCGAGTTTGAAGAAGTGAAGGACTACATGTACTTAGAGGTATTGATGACGAATAAATGCGAAGAAGACAAAGAAATAGATCTGCGGATAGCAAAGTGCAATAACTGTCTACGAGGGCTTCACAAAGTGCTGAAATCAAAAGAAGTGGCAAGAACAACGAAAATAAGAATTTATAAAACAGTCATACGACCAACACTAATATATGGTTGTGAGACATGGATCCTGAATCAGAAAAACCGGCAGAAGTTAGACATACAGGAGCGGAAAATACTAAGAAGAATTTTTGGGGGAAAGAGTACGGAGCTAGGATGGGAAAGAAGAATGAATGCAGAATTGTATGAACTGTTCGGAGAAAAACCGATTGGACAAATTGTGAAGGAGAGAAGGCTGCAATGGTTGGGTCACCTCGCAAGGATGAAGGCTAACAGAAAGACATAGCTTGGAAGAAACCGGAAGGAAGGAGGAAAAGTGGTAGACCAAGGAAAAGATGGAGGGACGAAGTAGAAGAAGATCTGAAAGAGAAGAATATCCGGAACTGGAGAGACGTAGCAAAGAACAGAAAGGAATGGAGAAGAGTCACACAGCTCTAGGCCTTAAAGGCCTGTTCACAAGCTGTATATATATATATATATATATACGTTTCTTGAATAATAATAATTATAAAATGCAAAGGTGATTTTGACTCACTCATTACTAGTAAGTTCCCAACACTATTTAAATGACAGGCATGAAATTTTTCAACAATTCACAATTTTTTAATTGTAATATCTTTTTATCTATACACATTACGATGTCCTTGCTTTTTGATATGCACACAATATTTATGTACTTAATTTATCCCGTTTTATCGAATAAGAACAAAATCGATTTGTAAATGCTTTTGTTTCGGTAACAAATAAGTTAATAAGTATTTCATGAAAATTACATTTTTGATAAAAAGTTAGGGCGCCCAACCTTTTCAGACTTTTGTTCTCCTCTTCCGGGAGTTTTAAAAAACAGACATTTAAATTAAATTACAAATTTGTCTCGTATTAATAAAATTGGAATTATACGGTCCACGTGTACTTACTGTCAACTAAACTACACCTATACAGCACTTAAATTAAAATAAAAAAAAATGCGCATATAGAACTTGACTTTCATTTTTATACATCGAGTAGTATTAGATTGACATAAAATTCTTAAGGTCGTATACATTATTATGTAAAACAAATTTGAATTAATGAATTATAAACATAAACGAGTACTTTATTATTAATTAAATTCTAAATCTTAACGTAGCTGGATGAGAAATATATTTACTTTGGGTAAACTTCGTAAGATAGAATAGAAACATTTTTGTGAATACCAAGGTTATTTCGAGATAAATAGATCTTACCCAGCAAATTCTATTTAACCCTGTTACGACTTTCATCTTGTATACCCATGTGCATATGATCCTAAGACGGTAGGGACCCAACGCCATAAAAGAAAACCTTTTGAAATGCGTAAAAGGATGTTTTATGATGTATTGAACATCTTTTCCTAGTTACAGGGTGTGTTCATGAAATTAGTATTAAAAAAAAAACGTGTCACAAAAAATTCTTAACTAATTATTCTAGTCTAATTGCCTTTAAAAAAAATGTGCCATTTTTTTTTTGTTTTTATCAAGGACTTCATACACAATAGATGATCTTTATCCGGCTAGACGACTGGAATGTCAGTTCAAGTTTCCAAATGACGTTACATTTTAATTGTTACATATCTATATGATTTATATTTAAATCTATACACGTTTAATTAGACTAAATCACGTTACATAACAATAAAAGCTTTGTTATGAGCATAAATATAACGTCTCTTAACAATCCAATTAATAGTACTGGTTTATGACTAAGAACCAACTGACTTTACACATAACGTATTCAGGTAGTTACCGAATTGATTTTTTCGTGGTTTATATAGGTATTCTTGGAAAGGAGATGCTTATTACTCAGTAGAATATGCGTTCTTGGAACTCCTTTCTTTCTCTGGTGAGTAACCGCAAATTTTATTGCAAAAAAAATCGATTTAACAAGAAGAAATTTCCGTTCAATAAATATCCTTGGGAATCTCAACATACTACTGCAATTTTTTTTTAATTCTAACTTCATTATTTTATTAATTTTTGTCGTAAAGGTCAAAAAATACCTATTGAACAATATCACGAGTTGAGCAATACCACTTATTACTGTTGTCGTTGTA